>UESW01004301.1:775012-943484 GCA_900491605.1 Calamus simplicifolius
ACATTTTCAACATATGAATCCAAAAACTGGTAAAATAATGATTTCACAAGTTAAAAGAAACTCCATCACAATCAGTAACAATCTTGCAATGGAGAATAGAACACCTTCAAAAAACTCAAGAGCTAACATACCTTGAAGTACTATAAGCTGTTGTGTTTGTACCTATTTAAAATTTTGAAAGCTACTCACTGAACTATGCGAGGATGTGTAAACTGGTGCATGGCAGAAGTTGCATAAGGTTGGAGATGTTAAAAAGCAAGGACATGCTAGTGATAACATTTCCCTTCTTTTTATTCACTGTATTGTCCTTATATACCATGTCAGCATAACATTATGTTTTAGAATGGAAGCATGGTGAAGAAGGAAGATATGGTAATGGATAAGGTTGAAGAGTTCATCAAAAGAATGGGCAGTTGTATAGATGTTGTTGAGAGTAGAGAACGGGAACACCGCTGAGGAGAGGTCAAGGGGTTTAGAGAGGGCCTTGAAAACCCCAACCTATTATTTTCCCTCAAACCAAACTAATCGATTAAAAGCCTGATGTTGGACCTCAACCACATTATCTTAGCCTCAGCAGGTAAAGATTATAATACGTAAAAAAAAAAAAGCTAACAATGGCATTAAGATATACATGTAACCGGTAATATTTAATATAAGCACAAAGAAAAATTCATAAATCAGGAAATCGTATTTAGAGTGCATTCTGCCAGCTCTTAAAAGACCCGTTCTTATGTAAGCCTAACAATAACAAAATATTCCTCAGGTCCATGATGACAATTCTTGATTCAATCCGACCTCCAGAGGGGAAGAAAAGGTCATTGCTTCATAATAATATCCTATCAAAAGAGGGAAAAATATTGATAAAACAAACAGTAATCTAATTGAATCAATTATCAAACTCACAACCTCACTAATGACTGGTAGACCAGCTGATGCCAGCCAGGTTGCCAAATTTACCTTTAAATACTATTGTATGTGTTAATGTCTTGGCAGCTATGTCAAATCAATAAATTGTTGAAAGAAAACAAAAAATTACAATGGAAATATACTGCCTCTATCGAATCAGTCTTGATTACCACAAGCATTATTGTATTTGAATTCTGAGTGCATAACACTTTTTTGGCAAGAAAATAAGAATAAATGATCACTAAATGAATTAACTTCGAATGGGAAAAGATAAGAGAGGAGGAGGAAAATAAGAAACAAATTTAAGGCTCAGATTAATACGTCGGAAAGATAACCACATATAACATCTGCCAACTAATCAAAACAAGTAAATCACCAAATCAGCGGTTGCCTCCCCCTTCCAGCAACTCATGAAAAAAAGAGTTAGGCCATCCAAGCTTCATTATAAAAACACATTATGAAAGTTGTAACACAAAAAAAGATAGCATTTTTTCAAAAGAAGAAGAAGAAGAAGAAGAGAGGACAGTGAAGAAACACAATCAAATGTTTTTTGGGCCGAGCAGGTAAACTTGATAAGGTTGAAGAGTTCATCAAAAGAATGCCAATGAGTCCTAATGTTCTCATATGGAGGACAGTTTTAGTTGCTTGCCGTCAATTAAAAGATGATTCAA
This sequence comes from Calamus simplicifolius, assembly GCA_900491605.1. Classification (NCBI taxonomy): domain Eukaryota; kingdom Viridiplantae; phylum Streptophyta; class Magnoliopsida; order Arecales; family Arecaceae; genus Calamus; species Calamus simplicifolius. Next base: position 776,590 of record UESW01004301.1, read on the forward strand.
AGTCAGAGTTAGCAAAACTAGCATCAGCAATGCTCGTGGAATTAGAACCTCAGAATCCAGTGAATTATGTACTTGCTTCTAATTTTTATGCATCCAAAGGGAGATGGGAAGATGTAGCAAAAGCACGAGCTTCTATGCGAGGGGCAACAGTAAAGAAAGAAGCTGGTTGCAGCTGGGTAACCTTAAGGGATGGAGTTCATGTTTTCTTTGCTGGAGACAGATCACACCCAAACACAGAAGAGATCTATGCCAAGCTATGTGTTCTGAATCAAAGGATGAGAGATGCAGTTATGTTCCTCAGACACAGTTTGCTTTATATGATCTTGACATGGAGAACAAAGAAGAGTTGTTAAGCTATCATAACAAAAAACTTGCTGTGGCATTTGTTCTCACCCGCTCTTCAGGAGCACCTATACGAATAATGAAGAATCTTTGGGTTTGTGGAGATTGCCATTCAGCATTTAAATATATTTCTAAGATCGTTGGACGATAGATCATTCTACGTGATTCTAATAGATTCCATCAAGCATGCTGTCAAACAGGCAAGGTCGCCTGGCATGTTAAAAGGCAAATAGAAACATTCAATTCATCATAAATTACCAGTAATAACTTTCAATTGAACCTTATAAACCTCCCAAATCATCAGAAAACAAGAGAAATCGAAAAAAAAAAATCCAAGTGAAACAAGAATCGCGAGCAAGAGGTTTTATAAAGCCCTTCTTCTCACCTCGTCCGAGGGCTGACAGAGAGGAGCTCGGCGTCCGCAGGCAGAGAGGAGCTCGGGGGCTAACGGCATCCGGGGCTGACGGCGGAGACGAGCTCGGGGGGAAGACGGCGGGAGGAGGGTTTCACAGAAAAAAAATCGCGCGAGGGTTTCACAGAGTATTAAGGGGACCTTATTACGGTGAAATCAACTTTCGTCGTAATAAGGTCCCGTAAGAAAGATTTTTTTCACTATATTATGATGAATTTTCAATTTCATCGTAATACGTATATTTATTACGACAAAAATTTATTTCACCGTAATAAAAGGAAAGAAAAATAAAAAAAAATTAAAATCATAAAATACAATGTGGACTTATTACGACGACTTATAAAAGTCATCGTAATAAGTCTTTTAATTACGGCGAAAAAGTATTTCGCCGTAATAAAAAGAAAGAAAAATTAAAAAAATTAAAATCATAAAAAACAATCTTGACCTATTACGACGAATTATAAAATTCATCATAATACTTCTATTTATTACGGTGATAATTTATTTCACCGTAATAAAAAGAAAAAAAAATAAAAAAAAAACTAAAATCATAAAATACAATGTGGACTTATTACGACGACTTATAAAAGTCATCGTAATAAGTCCTTTAATTATGGTGAAAAAGTATTTCACCGTAATAAAAAGAAAGAAAATTAAAAAAATTAAAATCATAAAAAACAATCCGGACCTATTACGACGAATTATAAAATTCGTCGTAATACTTATATTTATTACGGCGAAAAAATATTTCGCCATAAAAAAGAAAGAAAAATTAAAAAAAATTAAAATCGTAAAAAACAATCTGGACCTATTACGACGAATTATAAAATTCATCGTAATACTTCTATTTATTACGGCGATAATTTATTTCATCGTAATAAAAGAAAAAAAAAAAAAAAAATTAAAATCATAAAAAACAATCTGGACCTATTACGACGAATTATAAAATTCATCGTAATACTTCTATTTATTACGGTGACAATTTATTTCACCGTAATAAAAAGAAAGAAAAATAAAAAAAACTAAAATCATAAAATACAATGTGGACTTATTACGACGACTTATAAAAGTCATCGTAATAAGTCCTTTAATTACGGTAAAAAAGTATTTCGCCGTAATAAAAAGAAAGAAAAATTAAAAAAATTAAAATCGTAAAAAATAATCTGGACCTATTACGATGAATTATAAAATTCGTCGTAATACTTATATTTATTACGGTGAAAAAATATTTCACCGTAAAAAAAGAAAGAAAAATAAAAAAAATTAAAATCGTAAAATACAATGTGGACCTATTACGACGAATTATGAAATTCATCGTAATAAGTCTTTTTATTACGGTGAAAAAGTATTTCGCCGTAATAAATAATTGTTACGATGAATTTAATTTTTATTTCACCGTTATAAATAAACCTATAACGACGAAAATATTTCGCCACAATAGGTTCGCCACAAATACCATACTTTCTTGTAGTGAGAGAAGAAGAGAAAGAAACATCTAAAAAAACACGGGAGGAGGCAGAGATGTGATCATCCCGCGTGGCCGTCGTCGTTGTCTTGCTCCCTCTTGAGGTCGGCTGGCGGTAAGAAGTGTTGGAAATTAAATCCGAACCTTTTGGTGAAGACCATCACCATGAAGCCCAAGAATCATTCATGTTTAATCATCAAGAATCCATAATCGATAAACGAAAGCATAACTGAATTCATATTGCTTGATTGCTCTCCAGAATCCTACGGTTGGCCTTCCAGATCAACATGTACTTCCAGAGAGCCTTTTAGAATTTTCTCTAGGCTATTCTTTCTGATGATGGGATTCAGAGAACAAGGTCGTGCGTGCGATCCAGGGACCATAACCGCTATATATAGATAATTTCATCATTATATTTTGGTATTTCTATTTTATCCCATCATAAAAATAGAAATAACCCCTTAGGTCTCTACACATTAAAGGGCCACAACTAATCAGATACATTAAAGCCCAAATCACTGAAACCTTAGCTAATCACTTTTAATTGGGCTTAACCTTATTTGATAGTCCGCAACACATAATTATTTCACATATAAGCCCAATGTTGGATTAAAAATCCAACAATCTTCCACTGGGCTATATGTGTAATCTTATAATTATGTTGCAAAAATAACCAAATGAGCTCAATTTTACTGTTATTACTGAAATGTATCTATAACCTATCTGGTCCATCAATCATACCAACATAGGATCAAAGCGGCTTTGTTATATCTATCATAACTGACCCATCAATGGTCACATATGTTGATACAACTAAATGACATGGATCATGATGTGGATGTGTAGCATAAAAATTACATGTAATGTGATCTTAACATGCCTATTTCCAACTGATCCTTCTTAAACTTGAGTGAGATCAAAACTTTAACATAATTGCACAGAGTGTACTGAACTGAATGAAATACTTTATTTCTGATCAGAAAATATCCAAACACATAAGTGTGTGCAAACCAAACATAAAGCATAAAATAGAAGCAATACAAACTCCCATTGAATCTAAGCATCGTCATGCTCTATAATGCCCATATGAGCAGTATGCTCATGAAAGACCTTGAGCGGCACACCCTTTGTAAGGGGATCTGCAACTATGGAGTTTGTTCCTATATGCTCTATAGAAATCTGACCACTCTGTACTCTTTCCTTTACAACCAGGAACTTGATGTCAATATGCTTTGACTTGATCGAGCTCCTATTATTGTTGAAATATAATACGGCTGACTTGTTGTCACAAAATAACTTTATCGGTCTTTCAATTCCTTCCAATATGCGCAACCCAGTGACAAAATTTTCAGCCATATTTCATGATTGGATGCTTCATAACATGCTATAAATTCTGCTGCCATGGTAGAAGAAGCTATGAGTGTCAGTTTTGCACTTCTCCAAGAAATAGCCCCACCATCTAACAGATATACATTCCCAAAGTGGATCTTTTACTATATTGGCATCTTGCAAAGTCGGAGTCAGAATACCCAATGATCTCAAAATGATCTGATGTCCTATATGTGAGCATGTAATCTTTTATTCGTTTCAAATATCTTATAACCCTTTTGGCTACTTTCCAGTAATCCATACCTGGGTTGCTTAAATATCTGCCTAACATTCCAACAATGTACGCAATATCCAGACACGTACAAACTTGAGCATACATTAGACTCCCTACAATAGAAGCATAAGGAATCTTTGCATCTCTTCAACTTCAAGGTTTCTTTTGGGCACTGATTAATACTGAATTTATCTTCTTTAGCGACAGGGGTATCACCTGGTTTGTAATTTTGCATGCCAAATCTATTAAGTACTTTATCAATATAGCTCCTTTGTGATAATCCAAGGATACCCTGAGAACGATTTCGATGTATCTGGATTCCCAATACAAAGGAGGCATCACCAAGATCTTTCATTTGAAAATTGTTTGATAGAAATCTCTTGGTTTCGTGCAACATGCCTATATCATTTGTGGCAAGCAAAATGTCATCCACATACAAAATCAAAAAAATGTATTTACTCCCACTGAACTTATGATACACACAATCATCAACTGCATTCACTTCAAAATTAAATAAGAGAATTACTTAATGAAATTTGTAGTACCATTGACGAGAAGCTTGCTTTAACCCATAAATGGATTTTGTCAATTTACAAACCATTTTTTTGGGTCTTCTGACATAAAGTTTTCTGGTTGCACCATATAAATTGTCTCATCAATGTCTCCATTGAGAAACGCCATCTTGACATCCATTTGATGGAGTTTCATATCATACTGTGCAACAAGAGCCATGATTATCCTAAAAGAGTCCTTCGATGAAACTGGAGAGAAGGTCTCTTTAAAGTCAATCCCTTCCTTTTGAGTATAGCCTTTAGCCACAAGATGAGCTTTATACCTTTCCACATTACCATTTAAATCTCGTTTGGTCTTAAAAATCCATTTGCAACCAATGGGTTTCACACCTTCTGGTAATGGGACAAGTTTCCAAACTTTATTATCTTGCATAGACTTATACTCTTCTTTCATTACTTCAATCCACTTTTCTGAATTGGAACCTTATATGGCTTGAAGGAAGTAGACAGGATCATCTTCCATCATGCCATTATTTTCCTCATGTTCCTGAAGAAACACTATATAATCATCTGAAATAGCATTCTTCCTTTCTCTAGTGGATCGCCCAAATGCACTTGTTCTTGATGCACTTGTTCTTGAGGTTATTGAGTTTGTACCTCTGAGGGTTGAACAACAATTTCTTGTTGTTCTAGAATTGCAACTTGATCATTACCAAAAGCAATTATAGAAATAGGAACTAGCTGCTCTTCAACAAGATTAGTAGGTTCCAATTCCTCCTCAAAGACAAAGTCTCTAACTTTATTTTTTCCCCAAACTCAATATCCTCAAAGAACATTGAAGTTCCCGTCTCAAAAATTATCCTTGATTTAGGATCATAAAACTTGTAACCCCTGGATTGCTTAGAATAACCAACAAAATAGCTACTCACTGGAGTCCAATATATTTTCATGTGGCCTATAAGGCCTTGCCTCAGCTGGACATCCCCAAACATGAAATTGCTTTAGACTAGGCTTTCATCCTATCCAAAGCTCATAAGGTGTTTTGACAGCTGCTTTAGTTGGTACTCTATTCAGAATGTAGGCTGATGTCTTTAGTGCCTCTCCCAATAGTGATTCTGGTAAGGTAGAATGATAAATCATACTCCTTACCATATCCTTAAGAGTTCTATTTTATCTTTCAGCTACACCATTCATGCTAGGTGACCCTGGCATTGTGTATTATGGGACAATTCCACACTCCTCTAAGTATCTAGCAAATGGTCCTAGACATTGTTCACCTGATCTATCATATCTACCGTAATATTTACCACCACGGTTAGATCTGACTCCTTTATTCCTTTTGTTGAATTGAAGTTCAACTTCAGCTTTAAATGATTTGAACACGTTCAAAACTTGAGACTTTTCATGAATAATAAATAGGTATGCATATCTTGAATAATCATCTATGAATGATACAAAATACTGTTGACCATTCCAAGAAGGTGTAGGAAATGGTCCACAAATGTCCGTATGTATCAACTCTAAGACTTTCATAGTTCTATATGCACCCAATTTCTTTGTTTTGGTTTGTTTGCCCTTAATGCAATAAACACAGACATTAAAGTATGTAAAATCAAGAGAATCCAAAATTCTATCTAACACAAGTCGTTCAACTCTATTTCTTGAGATGTGACCTAATCGCTTATGCCATAATGTTCTTGAATTTTCATTGCAAATTTTACACTTAGTACCTCTTAATTCCATATTCAGATTCATTATAAGAAGCAATAGTATCAAGCCAATATAGATTGTCATACACCATAAGAGAACCAGTTCCAATAATATTTGAATTTAACAAAAGACTAAACTGACTATTTCCAAATGAACAACAATATCCTAATTTGTCCAAAGTTGAAAAAGAAACCAAATTCCATCTAAATGACGGTACTACAAAAGTGTCTTTCAAATCCAAATAATAACCAGAACTTAATAACAATCTAAAATGCCCAATTGCCACCACATCTACCGACTTACCATCTCCCGTATAAATGCATCTTTTAACATCAGTTGGCCTTCAGTAGCTTAGGCAACTCTCCATTGAAACGCTGATGTTAGTAGTAGCACCAGAATCTAACCACCAAGTGTTTCTAGGTACTAAAGCTATATTCACTTCAGAACAGACCAAATTAAGAAATGTACCTTTCTTTTCATGCCATGTATGATACTTGGAACATTCCTTCTTAATATGTCCAGGCTTATTGTAAAATAAACAACTGTCCTTATCCTAATTTTGTTTCTTCTTTGTTGGACCCTTAGCAGCCTTATTCTTTCTTTTCTTACCTTTATCCTTGCCCTTGAACTTAGTATCATTAAGGACCGGTGCTGAATTGAGGTTAGCAGAAATAGTAGCAACATTAGCTGTAAAATAAAAGTAATACATAAATAACATGCTCATTAAATAATTAACACCAAATATCAATAAATTCAAATTAATGGTAAATCCCATCTCAAGATACCCAGTGCAACATTAATATCAAGTCTTTGGATAGTAATATTAACTGCTAGTGGTACTCTTATTGTAATAATCAAACACTAACAATAATGCATGTCAAATAATAAATCTATCTTTGGATCGACTTATTACTCATATGTAAATCTTTATAATCGTTACGTGTTTCCATCACACATATGTGTAGTTCGGCCAAGCATTAACCTTCCTTTGGGCCAATTAATACCGGCATGAAACATACATATACACAACATCCAACATCCTTCATAAACCATCTACACAAGAGAGGTCACTTTGGTGATATCTTGTTTCAATTAGTTCAATTTCGAACTATGGACAAATTTATTAGGCATAAAAATACCATTAATTTGAATTTGATTGAACCTTTTTAAAAATAACAATATGTTATTTTGTGGTTCCAACTCAATCTTTATAACATAAAAATAATTTATCCTAATGGATAAAGCTTTACTTTACTGAACCAATTAAACCATATGGAAGGAGGTTGTTCATGCTTACGAAATTAAAAATAATAATTTTTAATGAAAGTCCAAAAATATTGCCAAAGGCATGGACCGGTCCAAAATTTATGCATTAATGTCATGCATTAAAAGTTCATAAATGTTATCCCCTTCTATATCGGTTTATAAAAAATGGCCAAACCCGACTCCACTCAATTCGATTTTAGCGGAGCCAACGGATGAGTCCCATGATTTTCTCCACGCCCTTTTAGAGATTGAATTCCACAAAATAGAGCATTAAAAACGGGAGGAATACTTTCGCTTTCCCTTCTCATGCGAGAGGCCTGGAAGGCCTCTCTCTTCCCATGCATTAAATGCCAAGCTTTAGATTCCCAATGGGATAGGCATCATCTCAACAACATTATATCCCAATGCCCCTTTAAAGTTGCACGGAACTTATGTTCGTAAGAGAAGAAAATCTCCCCTAACGCGGTTCCCAACAAACATGGAATTTCGGAATCCCACGTAATGCGATAGAATCCGTAATCCCAATAAATTTTGTGAAAGGTAACGGAATCATGAAAATATCAGGATTTCTTTTTCTTTCCTAACGTCCACCAGAGATTTGAGGGAAGGAAATCTGGATTCATTTGGTAATGAAATCCTGGAAATATCATGATTTTCTTCTTTCCTAACGCCCAGCAGGGATTTAAGGGAAGGAAATCTGGATTCACAATCCACCCTTTCGAGAGCGGATATGGAAACTCCATGCAACTGCCTAGATTTCCAGTGCAATATCCTAGTATTCTATGATTTGGTTAGATTTCTAGTAACTCCACGTAATGCCCCTTTTCTCCACTGTTCCTATGAAAATCGTGGAACTTAAAGCCAAAGAAAAGCCTTATTTTTTTTTTAATTGCATAATAGGAAAGAGGCAATCTGATTCCCAATGATTCCCAATGAAGGCAACGTGTTCGAAAAAGGCAATGCGTTTGAAAAAAAAAAATTAGTAGAAAAAAAAATCCAATGAACTGAACACATTGCCGATAAATTCTTTTATTTAAAATTAAATTCAAATTTAATTTTATCAAAACTTTAACTTTATCTTATCAGATAAAAGTTATCTGATTTGTCTCTTAAAACGAAGAGGACCGCGAAAGACTTACAATGCAGTGAATATCTTTCGCTTTTAACATCAATATTCATAATTATTTTGATGCACTATGACTTTTATTTAAAAATCTGGATCTACAGATATTAAAAATATCATTGGCATCAAAATAAAAAACTAATGAATGTTTATTTCATGGTTGCTGAATAAAACCAAAGAAGTCATATGCACAAATACGAATATCAATGCATATAACCAAAAATTTTCTCAATGATTCAATATGAATATGGCTCTGATACCGATTGTTGGAAAATTAAATCCAAACCTTTTGGTGAAGACCATCACTATGAAGCCCAAGAATCATTCATGTTTAATCATCAAGAATCCATAATCGATAAACAGAAACGTACCTAAATTCATATTGCTTGATTACTCTACATAATCCTGCGATTGGCCTTCCAGATTAACACATACTCCTAGAGAGCCCTTTAAATTTTCTCTAGGCTATTCTTTTTGATGATGGGATTTAGAAGAAGGTCGTGCATGCGATCCAGGGACCATAACCGCTATATATAGATAATTTCATCATCTTTTGGTATTTCTATTTTAGCCCATCATAAAAATAGAAATAACCCCTTAGGTCTCTACACATTAAAGGGCGATATATTAAAGCCCAAATCACTGAAACCTTAGTTGATCACTTTTAATTCGGCTTAACCTTATTTGACAGTCCGCAACACATAATTATTTCACATATAAGCTCAATGTTGGATTAAAAATCCAACAGAAGACCTCCATCGATAGGCCCCATAGGTTGAAGTCCACCTCCTTGATGGTCCAGATCTCCTCCATCTTCCTCTTGTGGTTGACCGAGCCCTCACCGTAATGGAACAGCATGACGCCGATCTTGCCAGCATGTGCAACGTTGATGCCGTTGATGTAGCGGTAGTCCTCGATCACCGACTCCTTGCTGGTCTCCCAGAAAATGCTCTCCTTGCGCCGGCCCGACTTCATGCCGAGAAGGTGGGAGTCCTCGAGCTGGATGAGGAGGCTAGTGCGTTGGCTGAAGTAGCCCCAGATGGTGTGGTTGATGAGCTCGAAGGTGGGTCGCAGGGTTCACTTCTAGCTTCAGGATGAAGCACTCGTCGCCATTGATGATCTTCTCGCTGATGCACTGCTTCAGAGAAGAGGTTGGCTGTGGACCTAGGGTCCAATCCCTGGTCACAAAAATAGTGCAGCAAAGTATGAATTGAAAGAAAGAATGAATGAATGAACTAGACGCAAGGTTTCAAACATTAGATATTTGTGAGATGCTAGAAAGACTAGTCGTTTTGAGCACACAAGAAGGGCACATGTGCAATCTTAAACTCTATTAAGGTCCAATATGCAACAAAGCCAAGTTTTGAAGCTTTACTTTCTCTTGCAAAAAATAGTCTATTACTTTTAGAGCTCTTGAAATTTTGTTAAAATCTAATAAAATAATTTACAAATTAGTTGTATCTTTAGGTTGTGTTTGATAGAAAAATAACTATCCCTCCATAAGTGTAAAGGATAGAGTTTATCTAGTCCCTATTTCTCCATTCCCTAAGGAATAAGTTTAGGGCATGGGTTATCTCCTCTAGTTAACTTTTTTTTCAGCTATCCTTCGTAGTTATGACTTTTGCAAATAAGGAGGGACATCTCCTGAATATCCATCCCTTATTCCCTATTTCAAACACAGCCTTAGATACTCCAATTAGAAAGAGTGATCTTTTAATAATTTATTGCAAAAATAAAGGTTGAGGTAGACCTAAAGTAACATGAGCAAAAATAATTTAAAAAGATATAACTATTTAATTTAAAAATCAACTTAGTCCTGAATAGAGTAGAGTGAAGGAAGCAGATTCATGTAGCCGACCCCATGTAGTTGGAAAAAGTCTTAGATGAGTTGAGTTGAGTACTTGTTGTTGGAAATTAAATCTAAATCTTTGGTGAAAATCATCACCATAAAACCCAAGAATCATTCATGTTCAATCATCAAGAATTAGTAAACATAAATAAAAGCGTACCTGAATCCATATTACTTGATTGCTCTCCAGAGTCTTATGGTTAGCCTTTCAGATCAACATATACTCCTAGAGAGCCCATTAGAATTTTCTTTAGGCTTTTCTTTCTGATGATGGGATTCAGAGAAGAAGGTCGTACGTGCGATCTAGGGATCATAGCCGCTATATATAGATAATTTCATCATTATCTATTTGTATTTCTATTTTAGCCCATCATAAAAATAGAAATAACCCTTTAGGTCTCTATACATTAAAGGCCCACACCCTAACAGATACATTAAAGCCCAAATCATTGAAACCTTAGCTGATCATTGGGCTATATGTGTAACCTTATAATTATATTTTGCAAAAATAAAAATGAGCTTAATTTTACTATCATTACCAAAATGTATCTATAATCAATCCGGTCCATCAACCATACCAACATAGGATCAAAGCGGCCTTTGTTATATCTATTATAACTCGACCCATCAATGGTCATGTATGTTGACACATCTAAATGATATGGATCATAATGTGGATGTGTAGCATGAAAATTACATGTAATATGATTTTAACATGCCTTTTTTCAACTGGTTCTTCTTAAACTTGAGTGAGATCAAAACTTTAACATAATTGTACAGAGTATACTAAACTGAATGAAATATTTTATTTCTGATCAGAAAATATCCAAATCATAAGTGTGCACAAACCAAATATAAAGCATAAAATAGAAGCAATACAAACTTCAACTAAATCTAAGCATCGTCATGCTCTATAACACCCATGTGAACAGTATGCTCATGACAAACCTTGGGCGACACACCCTTTTAAGGGAATCTGTAACCATGGAGTTTGTTCTTATATGCTATATAGAAATCTGACCAATATGTACTCTTTCCTTTACAACCAAAAACTTGATGTCAATATGCTTTAACTTGGTCGAGCTTCTATTGTTGTTGGAATACAATATGGCTGACTTGTTATCACAAAATAACTTTAGCAGTCTTTCAATTCCTTCTAATATGCATAGCCCAGTGACAAAGTTTTTCAGCCATATCCCATGGTTAGATGCCTTATAACATACTATGAATTCTGCTACCATGGTAGAGGAAGCTATAAGTGTATGTTTTACACTTCTCCAAGAAATAGCCCTACCACTTAACTGATATACATAGCCCGAAGTGGATCTTTTACTATCTTAGCATCCCGCAAAGTTGGAGTTAGAATATCCAATAATCACAAAATGATTAGATCTCCTATACGTGAGCATGTAATCTTTTGTTCTTTTTAGATATCTCATAACCCTTTTGGTTGCTTTCTATTGATCCATTCCTGGGTTGCTTAAATATCTGCATAACACTCCAACAATGTACGTAATATCACGCATACAAACTTAGTATACATTAGACTCCCTACAACCAAAGCATAAGGAATCTTTTGCATCTCTTCAACTTAAGGTTTCCTCTTGGGCACTGATTAATACTAAATTTATCTCTTTGCGATAGGAGTATCACTGCTTTGCAATCCTGCATGCCAAATCTCTTAAGTACTTTATCGATAAAGTTCCTTTGTGATAATCCAAGGATATCCTAAGAACGATCTCGATGTATCTGAATTCCTAATACAAAGAAGGCATCACCAAGATATTTCATTTAAAAATTACTTGATAGAAATCTCTTGGTTTTGTGCAACATGCCTATATCATTTGTGAAAGAAAAATGTCATCCACATACAAAATCAGAAAAATATATTTACTTTCATTAAACTTGTGATACACATAATCATCAACTGCATTCACTTCAAAATTAAATGAGAGAATTACTTGATGAAATTTGTGGTACCATTGACGAGAAGCTTGCTTTAACCCATAAATAAATTTTATCAATTTGCAAACCATTTTCTTTGGGTCTCCTGATACAAAGTTTTCTGGTTGCACCATATAAATTATCTCATCAATGACTCCATTAAGAAATGCCATCTTAGCATCTATTTGATGGAGTTCCATACCATACTATACAACAAGAGCCATGATTATCCTAAAAGAGTCATTCTGGTAATGGGACAAGTTCTCAAAGTTTATTATCTTGCATAGACTTGCACTCTTCTTTTTTGCTTCAATCCACTTTTTTGAATTGGAACCTTGTAAGGATTAAAGAAAGTTAACATGATCATCTTCCATCATGCCATTATTTTCCTTATGTTCATGAAGAAACACTATATAGTCATATGGAATAGCATTCTTCCTTTCTCTAGTGGATCATCGCAAAGGCGCTTATTCTTAATGTACTTGTTCTTGATGTTGTTGAGTTTGTACCTTTGAAGGTTGAACAATAATTTCTTGTTGTTCTGAAATTGTAACTTGATCAATGATAGGAACCGAAACCTTCTTGTTGGGAAATTATTGAGAAATTATTTACCCAATTATTGATTTTGATGATTAACAAAAGCCATAAGTATATTCATTGTGTTTCTGATAAATTGGATAAGTGTTTCAGGAATTAAGAATGACTAATTATTCAAAAGGTATATAGAAATCAATTTTGAATTGAATTTTAATGGAGTATAACAAAGTTCAGAAGTTGGAGCCAACACCCAGACTCATTGGAGCCGACTCCAAAGCGTATCGAAACAGTTCAGGATTTTTGGCATGGTTTGGAGCCGACACCTTAGCAGTAGGAGCCAACTACAACCTGAGATATAGAGAACTATTTTCTGCTTCAGAAGCCAGAGCCGACACATGAGTTTTTGGAGCCGACTCTAACCTGAGTTATAGAGACTATGTTTTTTGGAGTAATTCTTGGAGCTGACACCTCAGAATCGGGAGCCGACTCCAGACAGCAGTGAGTCGATACTTTGTAAAGTGGGAGCCGACTCCACGTCGAATTACTTTTTGCTATTTTTGGAAATCCGATTTGGAGCCGACACCTGAAAAGTTGGAGCCGACTCCAACCTATTAGAGGATGATTTTTAAAAGTGACAAATCAGCTCCAACGGCTATATTTTCTCACCTACTCTTCAACGGATATATTTTTCTTGCATGGAGAACTCATCAAGGTACATTTCAACAGCTATTTTTTCACCTAATCTCAGATTGAAAATCTATAAAAAGGGGATATCCAACTGTTCAAAAAGTAGAGAGAAAAATAATGAAAAAATCAAGGAAAATACCCAGTGAAAAAGAGAGAAATTTCAAAGAGAAATCTCTGAGTCCACTGTTGACCAAATTATTGATTTTGATGATTAATAAAAGATATGAGTATATTCATTTTGTTACTAATAAATTTAACAAGTGTTTCAGGGCTTAAAAATGTTTGATTAATCAAAAGGTATAAAGAAACGTATTTTGAATCAAATGCCAAAGGTATGTTTCAAAATTCAGAGCCTGGAGTCGACACCTAGAAGGTCTGGAGCCAACCCCATGGCCGATCAAATGCTTTCCTAATTTTTGGCATGGTCTGGAGCTGACACCCAGTGTTTCGAAGCCGACACCCAGAGTTTTGGAGTCGACACTTACAGTGTCTGGAGCCGACTCCAATGCGGAATAGAAAGCATGTTTTTGGACTACTCTGGAGCCGACACTTACATTTTTCCGAAGCCGACTCCCGAATGCGACGAGCCAACACTTACCTTTTTCGGAGCTGACTCCTCAACGAACTTTTACTTTCTATTTTTGATACTCGACTTGGAGCCGACACCTAAAAAGTTAGCTGACTCCAACCTGTCAGGAACGAATTTTTAAAATGTCAGAACGGCCTCCAATGGTAATATTTTCTCACCTAATCTCTAACGGACACTTTTCTTGTGTGTAGGAGGAATCCAAGGACAAAATAAAAGCTAGTTTTTCACCTAATCTTGGATTAAGAAGAATCTATAAAAGGGGAGTCCGTTCATTTGAAAAAAAAAAAAGAGACGAAAAATAGAGAGAAAATAACTTGAAAAATCCGAGAACTCTTGGGCAAGAAATCAAAGAGGAAAGAGTCAAAGTTCAAATCCATCAACTCCAGAAAGCTCAAAGAGAAATCCAAGGCATTCAAGTTCAAAATAAAAGGATTTTCCAAAAGAAGAAAAAGAGAGCCAAAATCCCTATTTTTCCAAACTTCTCATCTGCAATCTTTGTGAAGAATCCGAGCTGAGGCCTGATTCAACATCTCAAAAGAGAAGAGGAAAAGAAGAAAAGAAGAAAAGCTCAAATTAACTTTGCTTCAAACAGGCTTTTCTAACCTTGTTTATTTATATTGAATATTTGCTCATTTGAGGAGCTGCTTGTTATTGTAAACACTATTATTACTTTTTTTGCTAGTTCAATCAGGGGATTGAATTAGTGGAGGTAGTATACCTCGGGTCAAGCTAGATTAGCTTGGGTTTGGGTTTTGTGCTGGTGAGCCCAGAAAACCAGCTGGGTTCGTTGTGATCCCGTGGGAAACAAAAGTTTTGAGTTGTGAGCTTGTAAAACAACTCGGCTGTAATCTAGTAGATTATAGTGTGGACCCAAGTGGTACTTGGGAGTGGACGTAGGTGTTGGATACACCAAACCACTATAAAATCATTGTGTTTGCCGTGTTTTGATTCTCTCTCTATCTCTTTGTTTTTGGTTAATATTTATCCTGCACTTAATCTTGTGTAATCCAAAGCCAATCATTTTAAAAGGTTAAATTTTTTAAGAACCCAATTCACCCCCCCTCTTGGGTTGCCATCTGGGCCAACAATTGGTATCAGAGCAAGTGCTCATTTGATTTTGGTCTAACGATCAAGAGCTAAAGATCCAAATGGCAGCTCAAGCTAGTTCATCTTATTTAGAAGGTGAATCCACTAATCGACCTCCTTTATTTAATGGAACTAATTATAGTTATTGGAAAGCTAGGATGAAGATTTTTATTCAAGCACTTGACTATGACTTATGGGGAATCATAGTTAATGGTCCACACATACCCACAATTAGAGTACACAACATGGTGATTCCTAAACCGAAACGGAATGGATGAACATGATAAGAAGTTGGCTCAGCTCAATGCTAAAGCCATGAATGTTTTGTATTGTTCATTGGATGCAAATGAATTTAATCGAATTTCTACATGTATTTTTGCAAAAGAAATTTGGGATAGATTAGAAATTACCCATGAGGGTACTAATCAAGTAAAAGAATCAAAAATTAATATTTTGGTGCATAAATATGAACTATTTAGCATGGAACAAACTGAAACAATTACATGCATGTACACAAGATTCACTGATATTGTAAATGGGTTAAAAGTCTTGGTAAGACTTATACTAATTCTGAACTTGTGCGTAAAATTCTTAGGTCACTTTCAAGATCATGGGAAGCGAAGGTGACTGCAATCCAAGAAGCCAAGGATTTAAATGTTTTACCTTTGGAGGAGCTACTTGGATCCTTGATGACTCATGAGCTGACTATAAAGCAACATTAAGAGGATGAAGTCAAGAAGAAGAAAACTATTGCTCTCAAGGCTGCATAAAGTGAGGAAAGCTGCAGTGATGGTGATGATGATGAGGAGACTGCACTCCTTGCTAGAAAATTTAAAAAATTTATGCAAAGAAGGAGAGCCTTCCACAAGAAAAAGTCTGGAACAAAAATGGAAGAGAAAAAGAGAAAGAGAAGGACAAAGAAAAAAAAAAAGAGCCCTTGATATGTTATGAGTGCAAGAAACTAGGGCATTTCAGATATGACTGTCCTCAACTGAAGAAAGTCTACAAGAAGAAGAAGAAGGCTTATGTTGCAACATGGAGTGATAGCGAAGAATTCTCTTCTGAGAGGAATAAAAGGAAGTTGCCAACATTTTCTTTATGGCAAACGATGACATTGAGGTAAGTTCTGAAACACCTTATGATGATTTCACTTTTGAAGAATTATATGATGCATTTAATGAGTTAGTAAGAGATTTTAAGGTTCTGAAAAAGAAAAAGAAATCATTGAAGAATGATAATCTAAATCTTGTCAATGAAAAAGATAATCTTACTCATGAAATTAAAAAATTGAAATCAGAAAATGAAGCTTTGTTTGAAAAAAAAGGATCAATTTCCAATGAAAATGATAGATTAAAGAAGGAAGTTGATAAATATAAAAATATAGTTGATAAATTTACATATAGTTCTGAAAAACTTAATTTATTATTAAGTAATCAATGGGCTATTTTTGATAGAGCTGGATTAGGATATAGACCAAACATAAAACAAAAATTTGTAAAATTTCTTTGTTAAGAAAACAAATGATGTTACATGTTACAATTGCAACAAGAAAGGCCATAAATCCTATGAATGTAATGCAAGAAATAGTAACAAGAAATTAATTGTTAAAGAAAAAAATATGGGTTCCAAAAGGAACAATCTTTTTTGCTACTAACCATGAAGGACTCAAGAAGGCTTGGGTACCTAATAAGACTTGATCATTTTTGTAGGAGTGTCTTGCGGCCAAAAGATCAAAGCGAAAGTGGTATCTCGATAGTGGCTGCTCAAGACACATGACGGGTGACAAGGATCAATTCATCACCCTTGAAAGCAAAAGAGGAGGAGTTGTTACGTTTGGTGACAATGGCAAAGGCCAAATCATGGGGTTTGGTAAAATTCAAATAACTCCCTCTACATTTATTGAAAATGTATTATATGTTAATGGTTTAAAGCATAATCTAATTAGTATTAGCCAATTATGTGATAAAGGTTTCAAACTATCATTTGAAGCTTCTATTTGCACTGTTTCTAATCCCATTGATAATAGCATTGTATTTACTGGAAATAGAAATGACAATGTATACTTGATTGATTTAGACAATTTGTCTACTAGTAATCATTGCTTAGTTGCTAATAATGCTAATATGAATGAGATTGGATGGTTATGGCATCGTAGATTAGGTCATGCAAGCACACACCTAATTTCAAAATTAATCAGAATGGATTTAGTAAAAGGCCTTCCACAACTAGATTTTGAAAATAACAAAATCTGTGATGCATGTCAATTTGGAAAACAAACTAGAAACTCTTTCAAAACTAAAAACATTGTTTCCACTTCTAGGCCACTTGAACTAATTCACATGGATCTATTTGGACCTACTAGAACCACTAGTCTAGGAGGAAAGAAATATGGTCTTGTGATTGTAGATGATTATTCTAGATATACTTGGGTATTGTTTTTAGCTCATAAAGATGAGACCTTTCCAATATTTTTGAAATTCTTCAAGAAAGTCACAAATGAGAAAAACAACACTATAGTGTCTCTTAGAAGTGATCATGGCACAGAATTCAAAAATCATTTATTTGAAAACTTTTGCATTGAAAATGGCATCCATCATAATTTCTTTGCACCTAGAACCCACAACAAAATGGAGTTGTAGAAAGAAAAAATATAACTTTAGAAGACATGGCCCGTACCATGCTATGTGAAAGCAACCTACCAAAGTACTTTTGGGCGGAAGCTATAAACACGGCATGTTACATTCTTAATAGAGCTTTAATTAGGCCAATCCTTAAGAAAACTCCTTATGAACTATGGAACAATAGAAAACCAAACATTAGTTATTTTCATGCATTTGGTTGTAAATGTTTATTCATAATAATGGTAAAGATAATCTAGGAAAATTTGATGCAAAATCAGATGAAGGCATATTCTTAGGATATTCCACATCTAGTATAGCTTACAGAGAATCTATTCATGTAGTTTTTGATGAATCTTTAGCATCGAGTTCAGAAAAGATTGATGATGAGGAAGATACAAACATATTAGAAAGAGATATTAAAAAATTAAATATTGATGTATCTTCAGATCATGAACAAGAGCTAAAGATGATGATTCTCCTAGTGTTGATGTTGTTGATGCAAATCATAATGATGTAGATCTTCCTAGAGATTGGAGATATGCCTATGGTCATCCAAAGGAATTAATTATAGGTGATCCATCTCAAGGAGTAAGAACTAGATCATCAATGAGAAACATCAATAATCATCTTGCATTTGTATCTCAAATTGAACCTAAAACCATTGAAGAAGCTGAAAAAGATAATAATTGGATGTTAGCTATGCAAGAGGAATTAAATCAATTTACTAGAAATAATGTCTGGACCCTTGTAGATAGACCTAAAGATCATTCTGTTATAGGATCAAAATGGGTATTTAGAAATAAATTAGATGAAAATGGCATAGTAATTAGAAACAAAGCTAGATTAGTTGCAAAAGGATATAATCAAGAAGAAGGAATTGATTTTGATGAAACTTTTGCACCTGTAGCTAGATTAGAAGCAATTAGATTATTACTCGCATTTGCATGTCATATGCATATCAACTTATTTCAAATGGATGTTAAAAGTGCATTTTTAAATGATTTATAAATGAGGAAGTTTTTGTTGAACAACCACCTGGTTTTGAAGATCATGAATTTCCAAATCATGTTTTTAAATTGCACAAAGCACTATATGGTTTAAAACAAGCACCTAGAGCTTGGTATGATAGATTAAGAAAATTTCTGATTGAAAATGATTTTACTAGAGGAAATGTTGATAAAACACTATTTTTGAAAAGAAAAGATAAAGATTTATTAGTAGTACAAATATATGTTGATGATATTGTATTCGGTGCTACTAACAATCTCTTATGTCAAGAATTTGCTAAGTTAATGCAGGGTGAATTCGAAATGAGCATGATGGGAGAACTCAACTTCTTCCTAGGACTTCAAATCAAGCAAAGCAAAGAGGGATTTTCATCAACCAAACAAAATACACAAAGGAACTTCTCAAGAAGTTTGGAATGGAATCAATCAAACCCCTTGGAACACCTATGAGTCCTTCATGCAAATTAGACAAAGATGAAGATGGTAAGAAAGTAGATCAAAAGTACTATAGAGGTATGATCGGATCTCTACTTTACTTAACTGCAAGTAGACCAGATATCATGTTTGTTGTTTGTCTATGTGCTAGATTTCAATAGAACCTAAAGAATCTCACTTAATTGCTGTGAAAAGAATCTTAAGATATCTAAGTGGAACTAAAAATGTAGGATTATGGTATTCTAGAGACTCAACATTAACTTGATTGCATATTCTGACTCTGATTATGCTGGATGTAAATTAGATAGAAAAAGTACAAGTGGTGCATGTCAATTCTTAGGAAGTAACTTAATCTCTTGGTTTAGCAAAAAGCAAAATTCGGTTGCATTATCAACTGCTGAAGCAGAATATGTTGCAGCTGGAAGTTGCTGTGCTCAAATCCTTTGGATTAAGCGACAACTTGAAGATTATGGCATAACACTTGATAAAACTCCTATTAGATGTGATAATACAAGTGCAATAAATTTAACTAAAAATCCAATTCAACATTCAAGAACTAAACATATTGAAATTAGATATCACTTTATAAGAGAACATGTAGCTAATAATGAAATTTGTCTTGATTATGTTAATACTGAAGAACAATTAGCTGACATATTTACAAAACCTTTGAGTGAAGAGAGATTTTGTTATCTTAGAGGTGAATTAGGGATTTGTGACCCTTTGGAATGATTTTGAAACCCTTAAGGAATGACTATCTAGATTCTATTAATTTCTGAGATTCCTTTCATATTTTAAGGACAATTTATCTAGTCATTATGCAATTTGATTCTTCATATTCCAAAGATTTTTTCAAAAATTTATTGACCCTATTTTGACAAGTTTCTGTTTGAAACTCATTATTTTTCTCTAAAACTGTCAGTGGAGTCGACACCTCAATTTGAGGAGTCGACACCTCTTCTGTGTCGCTCTCGGTCCTTGACCTTGGAGCCGACACCCGTTAAGTGGAGCCGACTCCAGTTCGAGCGCTAACTGTGTTAGCTACTTGGAGTCGACACCCGACTTTGCGGAGTCGACACCTGGTGGTCCCAAGTTAACTTTATTAGGGCAGAGTCGACACCTCCGTCATTTCTATCGTTTCCAATCCTTTCCAAACTCTCTCCAAACTCTCTCAAAACCTCCCCAAGCCAAATTTTCCTCAAATCGAACTTTCCCAAGGATTTCTATGGCTCCTAAGTGGAGAGGATCGGTTCTTGGAGCTCCCGTAACCATAGGGAAGCATACGGTTCGGCGTCCCATCTGCGAGCTGTCTCCAAGCGATGATTCTTCCTCGACCCATTCAGATAATCCTGGTCCCTCATCTCACAGGTAGACACTTTAGCCGGGAGAGTTATTACTATGGGTAGAAAGGTTCATTTTGATTTCTTTGAGTCTAAGGGTTTTCTATTGGAAGACAAATTAAAGAGCTTGGCTGGGACAAGGTCTGTTCTGGATGTTCCCACTTATCCGGCCCTAGTTAAGGAATTTTATTTCAATTTATCAAGGGGAGACGGTGGGATTATCAGTTCTATTAGAGGGAAGAGAGTTCACCTTACCTTTCAGAGTTTAGGAATCTTCTGAGCATCCCTGTCACTGGATTAGTTGCTGACATTCATAGTGAGAGGTCTGATGCATTATCAAGGATGTTAGGAAGAGAAATGTCTGAATTTGAAGAAGTTAGGGCAATCAGTTGCCCTTGGAGCTTAGATTACTTCACAACATCTGTGGTAGGATTTTATTCCCAAGACTGGCCGATTTGAGTATGTCTCAGAGCGAGACATTGTTGTTATGGACAGTGTTCTGACAGGTCAGCCTATTAACCTTGCTGGGATGATGATTTTCTACTTGGCTGAGGCTGGGGGCAAAAGGAGATCTTCACTGCCCTATGGTATGATTTTGACTATGGTGTTTAGAAGTCAAGGTATTACAATTTCTGATAATGAGCCTTCAAAGAACCTTAGACACACTGATTACTATAGCTTGGCTACTGTGCACCGGATGGGCTTTGTGAAGTTAATGGTCAATGGGAGAGGAAAGGTCATCTGGATGAGAGAGCCGCTGAGATTAGATCTTCTGCACCATATGAGGTTGGTCCATCAGCAAGGCATCCTTCACCAGAGCCTAGCAGATCTTCACCACCTCCTGCTCCTACTCCTGCTCCAGTTCCTGTACCACCACCTATGTCATCTGTCGGATTTTTAGATATTCAGTTAGAGCAACTCAAGAGTTTATTTGCTACTCAAAAGAAGAAATGAAGACAGAGTTTGATAGCCAATTTATGAATTTGAAAGAAACCCTTTACTCTTTGGATGATCGCATTAGAATGATTGAGTCTACCCTTGGTTCCTCTGCTGAATCCTTAAAGAATGATCTCAAGAACATATTTGAACAACTTAAGGACATTGGTGGAGACTCAGAAACCTACTCCAAATGCAATGCTGAGCTTCAGGACAAGATTATGACTGCATGCATTTGTTGACAGAAGACTAAAAGAATTTGTTAGAACTCAAAGTGAAGGGATGGCAAGGATTGTAGAAGAATTGCAAAGACTTCTTAGAACTCTTTTTTGATTATCTTGTAATGAAGTGTCTTTGATAATTAGTCTAGTTTGATGTTGATTTATTTTGAAGTTTCAATGTAATGAAGTATAGTTTGATGTTTGATATAATGAAGTTTCATTTTGTAATGTTTAACTTTTGATGTAATGAACTTATCTTATACTTAATGAATATCTTTTGAACCTTGAGAAATCTATCAATTTTGTCATTTTACTTAACCCTTCTTGATCTTTTTGTTGATTACAAAAAAGGGGGAGAGTTATGTAAGTATTTCCAAATCGTATATGCATTGAATGTAAAACAAAAACAAGGGGGAGAACAAAATAAAAGGGGGAGAAATATTTAGCTTTTGGATATGCATTAGATCAAATAAGCTCAATTAAGCTTAATTTATTGGTATCTAATTAACTGCACATAAGGAAAGGCAATTAAAACTGATATAACTGCCTTATCAGTATCAAACATTAAAATTTTCTGTTAAAAGGAAGAACAATTGTTAAATTGAACTTCATAGGGGGAGCTATCTCATTCAGGGGGAGCTTATCTGTGAGGATTAAATATTTAAAAATTTTGATTTGAGAATCCTATTGTTTACTCATGCATATACTCAATGTTTTTATAATCATCAAAAAGGGGGAGATTGTTGACCCAATTATTGATTTTGATGATTAATAAAAGATATGAGTATATTCATTTTGTTACTAATAAATTTAACAAGTGTTTTAGGGCTTTAAAAATGTTTGATTAATCAAAAGGTATAAAGAAACGTGTTTTGAATCAAATGCCTAAGGTATGTTTCAAAATTTAGAGCCTGGAGTCGACACCTAGAAGGTCTGGAGCCGACCCCATGGCCGATCAAATGCTTTCCTGATTTTTGGCACGGTCTGGAGCGACACCTAGTGTTTCGGAGCCGACACCCAGAGTTTCAGAGTCGATACTTACAGTGTCTGGAGCCGACTCCAATGCGGGAACAGAAAACATATTTTTGGACTACCGGAGCCAACACTTACAGTTTTTCGGAGCCGACTCCCGAATGCGACGAGCCAACACTTACCTTTTTCGGAGCCGACTCCTCAATGAACTTTTACTTTCTATTTTTGGATACTCAACTTGGAGCCGACACCTAAAAAGTTAGAGCCAACTCCAATCTGTCAGGAAAGGATTTTCAAAATGTCAGAACGGCCTCCAACGGTAATATTTTCTCACCTAATCTCTAACGGACACTTTTCTTGTGTGTAGGAGGAATCCAAGGACAGAAATAACGGCTAGTTTTTCACCTAATCTTGGATTAAGAAGAATCTATAAAAGGGGAGTCCGTTCGTTTGAAAAAAAAGAGACGAAAAATAGAGAGAAAATAACTTGAAAAATCCGAGAAGTCTTGGGCAAGAAATCAAAGAAGAAAGAGTCAAAGTTCAAATCCATCAACTCCAAAAAGCTCAAAGAGAAATCCAAGGCATTCAAGTTCAAAATAGAAGGATTTTCCAAAAGAAGAAAAAGAGAGCCAAAATCCCTGTTTTTCCAAACTTCTCATCTGCAATCTTTGTGAAGAATCCGAGCTGAGGCCTGATTCAACATCTTAAAAGAGAAGAGGAAAAGAAGAAAAGCTCAAATTAACTCTGCTTCAAACAGGCTTTTCTAACCTTGTTTATTTATATTGAATATTTGCTCATTTGAGGAGCTGCTTGTTATTGTAAACACTATTATTACTTTTTTGCTAGTTCAATCAGGGGGATTGAATTAGTGGAGGTAGTATACCTCGGTCAAGCTAGATTAGCTTGGGTTTGGGTTTTGTGCTGGTGAGCCCGAAAACCAGCTGGGTTCGTTGTGATCCCGTGGGAAACAACAAGTTTTGAGTTGTGAGCTTGTAAAACAACTCGGTTGTAATCTAGTAGATTATAGTGTGGACCCAAGTGGTACTTGGGAGTGGACGTAGGTGTTGGATACACCAAACCACTATAAAATCATTGTGTTTGTGTTTTGATTCTCTCTCTCTATCTCTTTGTTTGTGGTTAATATTTATCCTGCACTTAATCTTGTGTAATCCAAAGCCAATCATTTTAAAAGGTTAAATTTTTTAAGAACCCAATTCACCCCCCCTCTTAGGTTGCCATCTGGGCCAACATCCACGCCTTTCATCTAAAGAGAGTTTTTAGAGAAATCCAAAGCCCTCAAAGATCAAAATCGAGGATTTTCAAAGGAGTAAAAAGAAGAGCAAAAGCCCTATTTCCTCAACATTCTCTTCAATGAGCTGTGTTCAAGATTCAAAGTTCAATCCTTGCTCATCCATTCAAAAGAGAAGAGGAAAAGAAGAAAAGCTCAACCTCATTGCTTCCAAAATCAGGCTTTTCTAATCCTTATCTATTTACATTGTTTATTTTCTCAATTAAGGAGCTTTTGAATTGTAAACTTTATTTTGAATTATTGTTTGCTAATTTAATCGGGGGGATTAAATTAGTTGAGGTAGTTTACCTCGGGACAAGCTAAGTTTAGCTTGGGTTAAGGTTTTGTGCTGGTGAACCCGTGAAAACCGGCTGGGTTCGTTGTGACCCCATGTAAAACAATAAGTTCAAGTTGTGATCTTGTAAAACAACTCAACTATAATCAGGAGATTATAGTATTGACCCAAGAGTTGCTTGGGAGTGGACGTAGGTGTAGCTAACACCGAACCACTATAAATCTTTGTATTTGTCGTGCATTTGTCTCTCTCTCTTTATCATATTATGCTTAGCTTTTATTAATTCACTTTACTTGGGTACTTTCACATCAAGCAAATTGTTTTCAAAGTATTAATTTTTAAAGAACCCAATTCACCCCCCCCCTCTTGGGTTGTCATCTGGGCCAACAATTGGTATCAGAGCCTGTGCTCATTTCTATTTGATCTAACAATCAAGAGTTAAAGATCCAAATGGCAGCTCAAGCTGGATCATCCTTTGTGAAGGTCAATCCACTAATAGGCCACCTTTGTTTAATGGCTCTAATTATTCATATTGAAAAGCAAGAATGAGGATTTTTATTCAAGATTTAGATTATGAATTGTTAAGTGTCATTATTAATGGACCTACACACCCACACACATTGTAGATGGTTCAATTTTCCTAAGCCCGAAAGAATTGGAATGAGAACAATAGGAAAATGGCTCAGCTTAATGCCAAAGCCATGAATATCTTATATTGTTCTTTGGACGCAAATGAATTCAACAGAATTTCTACTTGCATTTCAGCCAAAGAAATATGAGATAGATTAGAAGTTACACATGAGGGTACCAATCAAGTAAAAGAATCCAAAATTAACATTCTAGTGCATAAATATGAATTGTTTAGCATGGAACAAACTGAATCAATCACATGCATGTACACTAGATTCACTGATATAGTTAATGGTTTAAAGAGTCTTGGTAAAACTTATACTAATTCTAATTGTTGTGCAAAATTCTTAGATCTCTTCCAAGAACAAGGAAAGCTAAAGTGATAGCAATCCAAGAAGCCAAAGACTTGAACATCCTACCTTTAGAGGAGCTACTTGGATCCTTAATGACCCATGAGCTAACAATGAAGCAACATCAAGAGAAGATGTCAAGAAGAAGAGAACAATACCTCTCAAGACTACCAAAAATGAGAAGAGCAGCAGTGAAGATGATGATGAAGATGATGAAACAGCTCTCCTTGCAAAGAAATTTAGAAAGTTTATGCAAAGAAGGAGACCCTTCCACAAAAGGAAATATGGAATCAAAATGGAAGGAGAAAAAGAAAAAGAAAGGGATAAAGAAAAAGAAAAAGAACCCTTGACATGTTATGAATGTAAGAAGCAGGGGCATTTTCGATCTGAATGTCCTCAACTAAAGAAGGGTTACAAAAGAAGAAGAAATCCTATGTTACAACTTGGAGTGATAGTGAAGAGTCTTCATCCGAAGAAGAACAAAAAGAGGTTGCAAACATATGCTTCATGGCGAATGGTGACAATGAGGTATGTACTGAAACCCCTAATGATGACTTTACATTTGATGAATTATATGATGCTTTCAATAAGTTAGTTAGTGATTTTAAGGTTTTGAGAATGAAAAATAAATCTTTGAAAACTAAAAACCTAAATCTTCTCAAAGAGAAAAATGAACTAATTCTTGAGGTTAAAAATCTAAAATCTGAAAATAAAAATATTTTAAAAGAAAAAGAATCAATTTCTAATGAAAATATTAATTTAAGGAAAGAAATTGATAAAAATAAGAATATTGTTGATAAATTTACATATAGCTCAAAAAAACTAAATTTGCCCTTAAGTAATCAAAGAGCTGTATTTGATAAAGCTAGATTAGGATATAGACCTCACATGAAACAAAAATATGTAAACAATTTTTTTATTAAGAAACCAAGTAAAAATGATATTTTATGTTATCATTGCAACAAAAACTGACATAAATCTTATGAATGCAATTTTAGAAAATCTAATAAGAATTTAATGCTTAAAGGTAAAAATATGGGTTCCAAAAGAAATAATATTTATTGCTACTAACCATGAAGGACCCAAGAAAGCTTGGGTACCTAAACAAAAGATTTGATTATTTTACAGGAGTATTTTACGGCCAAAGGATAAAAAAGAAAGTGGTATCTTGATAGTGGCTGCTCAAGACACATGACGGGTGACAAGGAGTAATTCATCACCCTTGAAGATAAAAGAGGAGTTATTACTTTTGAAGATAATGGCAAAGGCCAAATTATGGGATTTGGTAAAATTCAAATAACTCCATCCACCTTTATTGAAAATGTTTTATATGTTGATGGTTTAAAGCATAATTTAATTAGCATTAGCCAACTGTGTGATAAAGGTTTCAAAGTTTTATTTGAAGCTTCTATTTGCATTGTTTCTAATCCCATTGACAATAGCATTATATTTGTTGAAAATAGAAATGGTAATGTATACTTAATTGATTTAGACAATTTGTCTATAAGTAACCATTGCTTAATTGCTGATAATGCTAAGGTAAATGAGATTGGATGGCTATGGCATCGTAGATTAGGTCATGCAAGCACACACCTAATTTCAAAATTAAATAGAATGGATTTAGTTAAAGGACTTCCAAAGTTAGATTTTGAAAATAATAGAATTTGTGATGCATGTCAATATGAAAAATAAACTAGAAATTCTTTCAAATCTAAAAATATTGTTTTAACTACTAGGCCACTTGAACTACTACATATGGACTTTTTGGACCTACTAGAACCACTAGTCTAGGAGGAAAGAAATATGGTCTTTTGATAGTAGATGATTACTCTAGATATACTTGGGTATTGTTTTTAGCTCACAAAGATAAGACTTTCTCGATATTTCTTAAATTCTTCAAGAAAGTCACAAATGAGAAAAACACTACCATAGTGTCTCTTAGAAATGATCATATAACAGAATTTAAAATCATTTATTTAAAAAATTTTGTATTGAAAATGACATTCATCATAATTTCTCTACACCTAGAACACCACAACAAAAATGAAGTCGTACAAAGGAAAAATAGAACATTAGAAGATATGGCTCATACCATGCTATGTGAAAGCTAACTCCCAAAGTACTTCTGGGTAGAAGCTATAAACACAATATGTTACATCCTTAATAGAGCTTTAATTAGGCCAATTCTTAAGAAAACTTCCTATGAATTATGGCATAATAGAAAACCTAACATTAGTTATTTTCATGCATTTGGTTGTCGATGTTTTATTCATAATAATGGTAAGGACAATCTTAGGAAGTTTGACGCAAAATCTGATGAAGGCATATTCTTAGGATATTCCACATCTAGTAAATCCTAAAGAGTATTTAACAAGAAGTATTTAATTATAGAAGAGTCAATTCATATAGTATTTGATGAGTCTTTAGCATCAAGTTCTGAAAGATTGATGATGAGGAAGATACAAATTTGCTTGAAAGATATATTGAAAAATTGAATATAGATGTATCCTCAGACCATGAACTAGAAGCTAAAAATGATGACTCACCTAAGGATGATGTTATTGATACTACTCGTAATGATATAGATCTACCTAGAGATTGGAGATATGCTTATGGTCATCCTAAGGATTTAATCATAGGTGATCTATCTCAAGGAATAAGAACTATATCATCAATGAGGAACATCAATAATCATCTTGCATTTGTGTCTCATATTGAACCCAAAACTATTGAAGAAGCTAAAAAAGAAAGTAATTGGATGTTAGCTATTCAAGAAGAATTAAATCAGTTTACTAGGAATAATGTATGGTCCTTAGTTGATAGACCCAAAGGTCATTCTCTTATAGGATCTAAATGGGTATTTAGAAATAAATTAGATAAAAATGGCATTGTAATTAGAAATAAAGCTAGATTGTTACAAAAGGATATAATCAAGAAGAAGGAATTGATTTTGATGAAACTTTTGCACATATTGCTAGATTAGAAGCAATTAGACTATTACTTGCATTTGCATGTCATATGAACATTAATTTATTTCAAATGGATGTTAAAAGTGCATTTTTAAATGGTTTTATAAATGAGGAAGTTTTTTGTAGAACAACCATCAAGTTTTGAAGATCATGAATTTCCAAATCATGTTTTTAAATTACACAAGCACTTTATGGTTTAAAACAAGCACCTAGAGCATGGTATGATAGATTAAGCAAATTTCTAATTGAAAATGATTTTTCTAGAGAAAATGTTGATAAAACCCTATTTTTGAAAAGAAAAGATAAAGATGTATTGGTAGTACAAATCTATGAAAATGTTGATAAAGCACGGCGGTGAGTTCCCTAAACCCGCCGCCGCCGCCTCCCTCCCTCCCTCCGCCCCCTCCCTCCCCTCCGGCAAGCATCGCTTGGGCCAAATAGAATATTCTTGTATGGCCCTATTGGACCGAACAAAGAAACTCTGTTCGACCCAACCCGGTCGAACATGCTTGTTCCTATTGGGCCATGTATGGCCAAACAAAAGATTTTAATTTTTTTTAATTTATTATAAGTAGTTTTAAAAACATTGATATTTATTTGCATATAAATAAATTGATTATTTAGTAAATATTTATATATAAATAAATAAATTATTTAGCATATATATATATATATATATATATATATATATATATATATATATATATATTGATAATTTAGTAAATATTTATATAAAAAATTTGATATTTAGTAAATATTTATATAAATAAATTGATTATGTAGTATATATATAACTTATTATGTTATTTTAATAAAATTCATGTATAATGATATAGTTTAGTTTTTCAAAAAAATTGGATATATTTAATCTTGTGTATTAATGTTGATTAATGCCATGTTTCAGATATAGTTGCTGGTCTCTCACAAGTTAGACCCACAGCGTCAGCCACTAGACATCGTGGCAGACATGCTGAGCCTGAGGTTCCTATTGCACCGTCGCCTTCAGCTGAGATAGTAGATGAGGACATCCCAGCTATGGATGTTAAAGATGAAGTGAATGGGCCATGTCCAAGCGGTCCAGAGGATGAGTATGTCCTTAGTAGTTTAAGGACACATATAGCAGCCTCTATCTGGAGGCAACTTGTATTGTTTGTTTGTTTGCTATTCTACTATATTTTTTAAAAATTTATCATTACGATGCAGTTATATAAATTATTAATATTATCCATTTATATTTTATAGGAATGGGCTCCACTGAAGTGCATGAACCATGCTGCCAAAGTAGATGAGTGGCAATGGTGGGTATCAGGGCAATCAAATAGGAGGATCAGAGAAATAGTTCAGCAGTCGAGCCTGGTTGAACTAGTGCACTGCTCTTATCGGTTCATCGATAAGATTCTTGTCTCAGGCTTCGTAGAGAGATGGCAGCCTGAGACGAACACCTTCCATCTTTTCTTTGGCGAGATGACAATCACATTAGATGATGTTGCCACCATATTAGGGATTAATGTCATGGGTGCTTCAGTATCACTTTCATGTGATAGGATGAGTGATTGGGATGTTGAGGATCTACTAGTGGAGCTGTTAGGTGTATCACAGGTAGATGCACGTCAGTAGGTGCTATCAGTATGCAGTTAGTATGTGAGGTTAGAGTGGCTGAAGAGTATTTTTATGCTGTATTTGATAGAGATAACAACCATAGGATAGAGTGTGCAGCATGAGGGTATTTGCTATTTTGTTAGGATGCACACTCTTTGTTGATAAAAGCGGGACAAGGGGACCTATAGCTTATCTTTCTCTACTTTGGGATTTGTGTTGGGAATTGTATCCTAAAGCCAATCATTTGATGATTGTGCTAATGTAAATTGTATATAAATTGATATATTAATAAAATTATTTGGCAATTTATTCATTACAAGAACATCTCCTTAATACTCCTGATTGTAATGAAGCCCTTATGATCTTCCTTCACGATAAAGGAGGATTTATCTTTGAAGGTCCTTAAAAGAGTTCACGACCAAATGATATACTATGATAGGGCCATAGTACTATCAATTATAGGACGTTGTATATCATATTTATTGGTTGTCCTCTTAACCAAGGAGTGTAGAGACACTAGTATGACATACAAGTGGAAGTGTAGGAGTACATTTCACCGAACGTGACTCATTTCTGGATACTCTACTGTCAAGAGTTAATCCGAGAATATATTATAAGTATCCTTCAGACCTGAAGATCACAACCAGTGACTTACAAGCAACTCATTGTACTTAGGTGCCGGACCACCTGATTTCTAATCCAGCTACGAAAGGTTACTGGGTGCAGTCAAGTACTTGTGGTAGTCAGTTGTGGATCAAGATGGAATTTGACCTATCCGTTAAAAGGAGAAATGCTTGTTTCAATTTAGCAAGACCTTGGCCAAGGCACTTCATGTGAAAGTCACATGATCACTAAAGTTGAAATCACTTTATGGATTTGCTATTTAGAGTTGACAGGCTCTTAAGCCATCCTTAGCATTTGTGGTCAAGAGGATGAATTATACGGTAACTGTTTCTTAGGGTTCTTGGAGTTTGCTCGGCAACTCTTCGACCTATCCGGACGTCGGGTTCCATTGCTAGATGGGCACATCGATTAGTATAGAAAGTTGTTTCTATGCTACCGGCTTAGGTTCGAACCTAGAGAGTCACACGCATAGAAGTTTACTAGGATGATCTGTTTGCTGATCAACGATTGAGAATCGTATATGATTTAATTAATCAATTTGATTGATTGAATTATCTCAATTGGGTTAAATACAAGTGAATAAGATTCAATTTAGTTTAA
This sequence comes from Calamus simplicifolius, assembly GCA_900491605.1. NCBI lineage: Eukaryota > Viridiplantae > Streptophyta > Magnoliopsida > Arecales > Arecaceae > Calamus > Calamus simplicifolius. The sequence continues at coordinate 807,602 of UESW01004301.1, forward strand.
GTCCATTAGAAGGACTAGTCAATTTCAAATATTGATTTGAAATTAGATTGATTTGGATTTAAATAGATTCAGGACTAGCCAAATTTGATTTGGGCTTGGACCATGATCTATGTGGGTTTAGTCAAATAAATAAATTCAGATCAGATTAAACCATTACGTGAACCCAAACCTCTCGCATAAGGATCTCATATGATGAGATGGCTAAAATCTCATCTCATGAGAGATAAATTCTCATGTAGAATTTAATGCCTAACATTAATTTTTATCGAAGATTTAGCCACGTCTCTTTGGTTTTCACCGAACGTCGGATTTAGCCACGTCTCTTTGGTTTTCACCGAACGTCGGAATTAAACCAAGCGCCGCGCCTTCGGCGTCTCTTCGCTTTTACCAAATGATGGAATTCTTAATGTCAGAATTCAATGTTAAGGCTAAATTGAGACTATAAATAGAGGGCATTCCCTCACCAGAAAAGATAGAACAACAATACACGATATGTTGTGGATTGTAATTCTAAAAAGGTTAGAATAAAAATTCTGTGATTCTGGTGTTAGCGGAAGCGTGGTGGATCTTAGAGGAATATTCAAGTGGAAGGATTCAAGATCAGCAAAGCTATTTTTCATGAGCTAGCACTCCTAGAAATGCGATCATTCAGGGCTTCGCGTGGACGATACTAGAGGCCAGACGATTGAATGGCTGCAGAGCAATAAGGATTTACCTACTGTTCTTAAGGTAAGCGATTTGATCCTTAGATCTTAAGGCAGGCTTCAAGATAAGTAGTATGACTAGTCATCTTGAAGATCAAGATATGATCTTGATATTTTTATTTATATGCATATTTTGGATTAATCGATCCTATATACAAGGCAAAGATATGATCTTGATGCATATTAGATAGATTAGTATGTAATCTTTAAAATTCGCATTGATAATTGTTATCAAATTTTTAAAATATGCATGCCTCGGGGATTGTTTCTCCCTACAAATGGTATAAGAACGATGGTTTCGAATTGATCTAATTTATTGCATGTAAATTAATGCTCCTATTAATTGTGTAATCAAGGCTAGAACAAATCTCAAGTCTATTCGGTCACAGATGGATTGAAAATCCAAATTACCCATTCAACGAGGTATTCTGTGACATATTGCCGTGATAATTGATCTTTGGCTTCAAAACACTGATTACACACACTCTCAAAATTTTTTATATTTGATACATGTTGATGTTATATAAAACATGATATTTGCATGTTTAGTATAAAACATAGATATGATATATGATGGCATGATGTCTATGTTATGAAACATACAAGTATTTATGAGAGTCTAATTTGAATGTCAAATGTTAATTCATAATCTCTTTAGATATGATCTAAATATAGGAATTATGAGTAGTAACATAATACATATGATGCTTGATTGAAATATATGACATGTAAACATGAAATATATTTAATCCTTTGGGTTAGCTAAATCGGGTCCATAAAGGGTTAGACCCTAAGGTTTAAATCAACTGGACTGTAAGAGTATTTGATCAAATATAATTAGATTAGGTTAAGAATGCTCTAAATCAAACAATAGTTGTAGTTGATCATGTCCTTCTCTTTGATAAAACCAAATGGAAGTAGATTAGGCTCCGTGGTTGAGCATGAATCTCTTAGATGGTCAAAATCAGAATTGGTTAACCATATGATGTCAAGGTGGGTTGGCAAGTTGCTCTAGGATCAACGATCGAATGGTTTTTAATTGGGAGCTACTCGTATTGATGCGTCTTTAACGAGTTAATGGCATATCCCTCCCATCGATCTCACTCACCTGGTCAATGTGGTGAACCATTTATGATTCAGATCATTTATCTGATTCGGGTTGACCCATGCCTGTAAGGAAATCAGTCTGACTGATTTAGGTGCCACTTAACCTGACTTAATCTTGTTTCATTCTATCGATATCATAGATTCAGTGGGAGAACTTGATTAGTCAATTTATCTTCATATTATTAAAATCCTCTAAAATTATTAGGTCCTTAAAATGAAATAGTTATATGATAACTAGATCATAGCCTCCCATTAAGGTGGGTGATAATGAGTCCGATGTCTTGATAATTATTGGAGGCACTCCATGCCTGGTGCTTGTCAACCATTTGAATTATCATTCATTATATGATAAGTCAGCGTAACTATTAAATAAACAGTTAGGTGAGCCGAGCTTCACTCGGGCTTGGTTGTCTATTGATAGGTTATACTGATTATATCATTTAATGGTTGGACCTAACCAGAACTTTCAGTGGAGGCACTTCATGCCTACTGAAGAGGTATATGGGGAAAAACTGAACACTAAGAATTGTTTGGGGAAACAATTGGTTTTAAACCTACTCTTAGATGCATATGGGTTAGCCAAGCTTCACTTGGGCCTATGTAGTTTATGTAGATCTTAGTGCCGCTAAAGAATTAAGAATAATTCTTCGAATTGGGGTGTAGAGGCTACCAATTTGAACAAAATAGTGGGAGAATCTTTAGACTAAAGTCCAAGTCTTTAGAATGAATCAATTTATATACTAATAAACTTTAGTTTTTCCTTATGCAGAACATGGCCACTAATTTATCATTAAGGTCCCTATTGGATAGTGACAAGTTGAATGGTTCCAATTTCAATAGCTGGTTCAGAAAACTTAAGATCGTCTCCTTGAGCATAAGAGGATTCTATATATTCTGAATAATCCTACACCAAAGATACCTGATGCAAACACCTAAAGTTCTGAGAGAGACACTTATCAGAAGTGGCTCAATGATAGAACTAGCATGCGTTGTATCATGCTAGCAGCAATGAACGATGAATTCGGTCGCTGGTTCGAGAATGCTCAGCCAGAAGAAATCATTCAAGCGTTGAATGAATCTTTCGGCACACCCGACGATGTTGAAAGGCACAAGACTAGTTGTGCAATTTTCAATGCTCGAATGAAGGATGGATCTCCTGTCACTGATCATGTATTGTATATGATCGAGAAGATAGAACTCCTAAGCAAGCTCGGCTTTTCCTTACATGAGCAGTTGGAAAAAGATGCGATCCTGAATTCCTTGCCTCCATCCTTCCGACCTTTCCTTACTCATTTTCGAATGACAAAGCTTGCAGTCAACTGCCACGGTTTGTTGGGGTTGTTACAGAACTTTGAGAAGGATAACCAGCTCTCTAAGGGTTTGGTTAATGTGGTTGAAGGATCTAAGGTAGGGCGTAAACCCTTTGGGAAAGGGAAGAAGAAAAAGAATAATAAAAAGGTGCAACATGCTAGGACATCTATAAGGGATCATATGCAGAAGAAGAAAGTTGATAAAAGTCAAGCTGAATGCTTTCACTGCAAGATGCAAGGGCACTGGAAGAGGAACTGTCCTCTTTACATTGCCACACTTGATCAAAACAGGCCAAAGAAGAAAAAGTAGCAAGATGTTGCTCAACAAGGTATTTATATGATAACACCTTGTAATTTTTCTGTATATGATAATCAGACCTGGGTATTGGATACCGAGAGTCCTTTTAATATTTGCAATTCATTGCAGGGACTACAGGTCACCAGAAGATTTGAGGACAATGAAAGATTCCTTAATGTCGGCGATGGAAGATTAGTTCCAGTTCTGGCATTAGGAGTTCTTGAAATAGTTTTCAATAGAAATGTCATTATACTAAATAATTATCATTTTTTCCCAACGTTCTTGTTAAACGTAATTTCTGTAGGCCTTCTGGCCAAAAGTCATTATGAAATTTCAATAAAGGATATTACTTTGAATATCATTATGAATGGAGTTACTGTAATGACTGAGCATTTATCTAATGGCATTTATATATTATCACAGCCTGTCAATGTAGTGTACAATTCAAGTAAGCGCCCTATAACAACTGATGTCATAGACATTTATCTTTGGCACCATCGGCTGGGTCATATTAATAAGAACAGATTAAACAGGTTAACTCAGGAGGGCATCCTTCGAGTTGATGATTGTGAATCATTAACTACCTGTAAATCATGTCTTCTTGGTAAAATGACCAAATCATCTTTTACTGGAAAAGGTGAAAGAGCCAAAAAGCTATTGAGTCTAGTACATACTGATGTATGTGGACCAATGAGCACTTGTGCCAAAGGTGGATATTACTACTTCATAACTTTTACAGACGACCTTTCTAGGTTTGGTTATGTCTATCTTATGAGACATAAATCTGAGTTATTTGAAATGTTCAAACTATATCATAAAGAAGTAGAAAAACAAATAGGAAAATGTATTAAGACCCTTCGATCAAATCGATGAGGCGAATACCTTTCCAATGAATTTGTGACATATTTAAAGAGAATGGGATTCTCTCCCAATGGACTCCTCCTAGAACACCGCAGCATAACGGTGTGTCGGAAAGAAGGAATCAAACTCTGTAAGACATGGTTCGGTCCATGATGGGTTTTGCAAGCTTGCCAATATCATTTTGGGGATACGCATTAGAATTAGCTTGTCATATTCTTAATAAGGTTCCAAGTAAGTCTATTTCTAAAACTCCACATGAGATGTGGTATGGACATAAACCGGTTATTACCTATCTGAGAGTCTGGGGGTGTCCGGCTTATGTGAAACGTGCAAAATCAGACAAACTTGAATCCAAATCTGACAAATGTTTTTTTTCATCGGCTATCCAAAAGAAACCAAAGGATATTACTTCTACAATACTGAAGAACAAAAGTTGTTCATTAGTAATAGAGCAGTTTTTCTTGAAAAGGAGTTCCTTAGTGAAGGAACAAATAGCTCTAATGTTGAACTTGAGGAAGTTCATCAAGTAGAAGGAATAACACAAACCAGTGAACCCTTAGAATCTGAGTTGATTAGATCAAACTCAAAACCCATTTTAGATGCACCATTAAGGCGATCTGGTAGAGTACCACATCAACCGGACAGATACTTAGGTTTCTTGGTCCAGAACGATGATCCTGTTGAACTCGATGAGAACAACGAGGATCCGATCACCTATATGGATGCTATGCAAAGGACTGACTCTAATAAATGGCTTGAGGCCATGAAATCCAAACTTGACTCCATGAAGGACAATAATGTATGGACATTAGTTGACCCACCCGAAGGGATAAAACCCATAGGGTGTAAGTGGGTTTTCAAGAGGAAAAGAGGCACAAACGGAAAGGTTAAGACCTATAAAGCACGTCTGGTTGCTAAGGGGTATCGTCAACGTTATGGTATTGACTATGACAAAACGTTTTCTCCTGTGGCAATGCTGAAATCCATTCGGATTATGCTAGCTATAGCAGCACACTTTGATTATGAGATTTGGCAGATGGATGTTAAAACCGCTTTTCTAAATGGTGATTTAGAAGAACAGGTGTATATGATACAGCCTGAAGGTTTTATATCTGAAGACGAGTCTAAAGTGTGCATGCTACATAAGTCTATTTATGGACTTAAGCAAGCATCTAGGAGTTGGAACATATGATTTGATAAAGTGATCAAATCTTATGGCTTTATTAAAAATAAAGAAGAACCTTGCATTTATAAATGGGCTAACAATTCCGTTATTGTATTTCTTGTATTATATTTGGATGATATTCTCTTAATCGGGAATGATATCCCTGCATTACAAGGAATAAAGACATGGTTATCATCACAATTCTCCATGAAAGATCTGGGAGAAGCATCATACATCCTAGGGATGAAGATCTATAGAGATAGATCTAAGAGGATGCTTGGTTTATCCCAATCTACGTACATTGACACTGTGCTAAAAAGGTTTAGCATGGAGAATTCCAAGAAACGCTATCTTTCGATAGGCCATGGAATTCATCTTTCTAAGAAGGATTGTCCGACAACTCCTATGAAAGAGAACGTATGAGTCGAATTCCATATGCTTCGGTAGTGGGATCGATTATGTACACCATGACATGTACAAGACCAGATGTGGCATACTCACTAGGAGTAGTAGTAGATACCAATCTGATCCAGGAGAAAAATACTGGCAAGTTGTTAAAACAATCCTTAAGTATTTGAGAAATACTAAGGACCAGTGGTTAGTCTATGGAGAGTCCGATTTGAAACTTGTTGGCTATACTGATTCCAGTTTCCAATCAGATCATGATGATAGCAAAAGTGTATCGGGTTTCGTGTTTATCCTGAATGGTGGAGCTGTTTGCTGGAAAAGTTCCAAGCAACATGTAGTGGCAGATTCGGTGTGCGAGGCAAAGTACATCGCTGCATCAGATGCTACGAAAGAAGATGTGTGGCTGCAAAAGTTCATCTCTGAGCTTGGAGTGACACCTTCCATAGATGGACCAGTCCTGTTGTATAGTGACAGCACTGGTGCCATAGCTCAAGCAAAGGAACCATAAGCACATACTGCACCGGTTTCATCTTATTCGAGAGATTGTAGACCGAGGGATAAATCTTCAGAAGATTGATGGAAAGGAAAACCTAGGTGACCCATTTACTAAAGCACTCAGCATCAAGGAGTTTGACAACTATAAGTTGAAGATGGGTATTAGATACTGTAATGAGTGGCTTTAAGCTAAGTGGGAGTTTGTTGGGAATTGTATCCTAAAGCCAATCATTTGATGATTGTGCTAATGTAAATTGTATATAAATTGATATATTAATAAAAGTTATTTAGCAGTTTATTCAATACAAGAACATCTCCTTAATACTCCTGATTGTAATGAAGCCCTCAGGATCTTCCTTCACGATAAAGGAGGATTTATCTTTGAAGGTCCTTAAAAGAGTTCGCGACCAAATGATATACTATGATAGGGCCATAGTACTATCAATTATAGGATGTTGTATATCATATTTATTGGTTGTCCTCTTAACCAAGGAGTGTAGAGACACTAGTATGACATACAGGTGGAAGTGTAAGAGTACATTTCACCGAACGTGACTCATTTCCAGATACTCTACTGTCAAGAGTTAATCCGAAAGATATAGGTATAAGTATCCTTCAGACCTGAAGATCACAATCAGTGGCTTACAAGCAACTCATTGAACTTAGGTGCCGGACCACCTGGATTTCTAATCCAGCTATGAAAGGTTATTGGGTGCAGTCAAGTACTTGTGGTAGTCAGTTGTGGATCAAGATGGAATTTGACCTATCCAGTTAAAAGGAGAAATGCTTGTGTTTCAATTTAGCAAGACCTTGGCCAAGGCACTTCATGTGAAAGTCACATGATTACTAAAGTTGAAATCACTTTATGGATTTGCTATTTAGAGTTGATAGGCTCTTAAGCCATCCTTAGCATTTGTGGTCAAGAGGATGAATTATACGGTAACTGTTTCTCAGGGTTCTTGGAGTTTGCTCGGCAACTCTTCGACCTATCCTGACGTCGGGTTCCATTGCTAGATGGGCACATCGATTAGTATAGAAAGTTGTTTCTATGCTACCGGCTTAGGTTCGAACCTAGAGAGTCACACGCAAAGAAGTTTCCTAGGATGATCTGTTTGCTGATCAACGATTGAGAATCGTATATGATTTAATTAATCAATTTGATTGATTGAATTATCTCAATTGGGTTAAGTACAAGTGAATAAGATTCAATTTGGTTTAAGTCCATTAGAAGGACTAGTCAATTTCAAATATTGATTTGAAATTAGACTTGATTTGGATTTAAATAGATTCAGGACTAGCCAAATTTGATTTGAGCTTGGACCATGATCTTTGTGGGTTTAGTCAAATAAATTCAGATCAGATTAAACCATCACCTGAACTCAAACCTCTCGCATAAGGATCTCATATGATGAGATGGCTAAAAGCTCATCTCATGAGAGATTAAATTCTCATGTAGAATTTAATGCCTAACATTAATTTTCACCGGATTTAGCCACGTCTCTTTGGTTTTCACCGAACTTAGCCACGTCTCTTTGATTTTCACCGAACGTCGGAATTAAACCAAGCGCCGCCTTCTGTGTCTCTTCACTTTTACCAAATGATGGAATTCTTAATGTCAGAATTCAATGTTAAGGCTAAATTGAGACTATAAATAGAGGGCATTCCCTCACCAAAAAAGACAGAACAACAATACACGATATGTCGTGGATTGTAATTCTAAAAAGGTTAGAATAAAAATTCTGGTGATTCTGGTGTTAGCAGAAGCGTGGTGGATCTTAGAGGAAGATTCAAGTGGGAGGATTCAAGATCAGTAAAGCTGTTTTTCTGCGAGCTAGCACTCCCAGAAATCTGATCATTCGGGGCTTCACGTGGACGATACTAGAGGCCGGACGATTGAACGGCTGCAGAGCAATAAGGATTTACCTACTGTTCTTAAGGTAAGCGATTTGATCCTTAGATCTTAAGGCAGGCTTCAAGATAAGTAGTATGACTAGTCATCTTGAAGATCAAGATATGATCTTGATATTTTTATTTATATGCATATTTTGGATTAATCGATCCTATATACAAGGCAAAGATATGATCTTGATGCATGTTAGATAGATTAGTATGTAATCTTTAAAATTCCGCATTGATAATTGTTATCGAATTTTTAAAATATGCATACCTCGGGGATTATTTCTCCCTACAATTTGAATAGGGTGAGCACATATGCCTGGGGTGTTGGTGCCTTGGCTCATTTATATCAGTAGTTGGGGATTACATCTAGGGCATCCGTTAGATAGATTAGTGGATATATGATGCTGCTCCATACATGAATTTATGAGCATTTTTCATATCTCACTTTTCACCCATCTCTGGATTATACTGATGCCAGGCCCTACGTGCACCGATGGATTCTCAGCAGTCCATCATGTATTATGATGGACCATTTAGTGATTCTACATGAGTCATTAAACGTTTTGAGGACTGATGAGGTATGTACCATAGGACCATACACTTGTTTATTTCTATTATTTGCCATATATTATCAAACTGATTAGGATTTATCTATTGTAGGTAGTTTGGGATCCCCATCATATTCGGAAGGATCATCTATTCCTAGATATTGCATTCTTTAGTGGATGCCTAAAGTGCATAGATGTCGTAGAACCCTATCATCCTAAAAGGGTTTTATGATAGTTTGACAGGATACAGACGATCCCCCGCGCGCCACTAGCCCATGAGCGAGCTAGCAGGGGATCGATAGTAGCATCGTACTGCATCTGATACATCTTCTATGATCAGATATGGGAGAGATGGGAGGATCACCTACTGAGCCAAGCATGCAGGAGCCATCTGGTAACCCAATATATGGATTGGTATTCTCGTATTACGCACTTGGTTGTTCACCCTCCAGAGAATCGATCCAATATCTATTCTCGATCACATTTCGATGATGTTGATGCTGACGTGCAAGGGCGACGTATTACAGATGTCATTAGCATTGGCACCAGCATTTTTCATATGGATCGAAAGGAGGCTGCATCATAGGGGACCTACCTGTATGACGTTATTGGGTAGATACACAAGTATTGCAGGGTCAGCATATCTCTATACTTGAGACTAGCCCTAGTCATGCATCTGGTCCTAGTCATGCATCGCCACAACAATATAGGCATCGATGGTGTATCTTATGTATTTTTATAGCTTTTAGCACATCTTTTTGTAAAACACATTGAAATTTTAATGAAAGTTAATTTAAATTAAATTTTTTATGCCAGAGTCAAAATTTAATGCATGAGTGATCTCGTCAATATAGATTGTTGGCTTATACGCCCCAGCACGACATGCTCCAGCAGAAGCACGACATGCCCCAGCATGCTTTGGCATGGACACGACACACCCCGGCATGGGTCGGTATGGGTCGAACCGCATGCCCTGGTACAGGCATGGCACGCCATAGCACGGGCCGGCAAGGGTCGGTATGGGCCGAACTGCATGCCTCGGCACGGTCATGGCATGCCCTAGCATGGGTCAGCACTGGCCGAACCGCATGCCCCGGCATGGGCCGGCATGGGTCGACATGGGCCGAACCACATGCCCCAGCATGGGCCGGCATGGGTCGGCAAGGGCCGAACCGCATGCCCCGACATGGGCCGGCACACATCGGCATGCCTTGGCACGATCAAAAAATCATCCTACACAGTCAAAAAATTATTTTAAATCCTAACCCTAATTTATCCTAAACACTAAGCTCAACCCTCCTGTTTGGCCCATTCCGGCCGAATAAATCACATCTGTTCAGCCACACAGGGCTGGAGGCCTTCTATTTGGCCCAGTGTGGCCGAATAGGAGCCCACTGTTTGGTCATGATGGGCCAAACAGAAGGCCTCTATTCGGCCCTGTGGTCAAACAAATCACGAACCATGAAAAAAAAAAAAAGTTTCAACATAAGTTAAAAAATGAACCTTTGCATCCATAGAACCTTCCTAAATCGCTAATTGCTTATCTATTATTCAATTGAAGGTTGAAATCTCTTCAAATAAGGGTCGAAATGGATTGAGCAAATTTTTTTTTGCATGAATGTGGGAGGGGGGAGGCGGGAGGGGGGTGTTTTGTTCAGGAGAGTGCAGAGAGTAATCCAGGGGTATTTTGATCAAAATTTTTAGGGGTAAAATTGGAATATTTTTTTTGGTTAAGTGAGGAGTGTACTGAGCAATTTGGGCTATAAAAATAGAAGCTCCCATGAAAGCGAGCAAAGAGACGTAAACGAGTGACGCGTGAGTCTTCAACGGTGATGGAACGTTGGATCGAAACCAATAGGAGCGGATCTGCAAACAGGTTATTGGAACCGGGCCAAGCATGAGCTGAACCTCACCCATTTTAGACCGATCAAATAAATTAGACAGTTGGTCACAGGTAAGGTTTTGGGATTGGATGATCCACCAAAAAAAAAAAAAATGAAAAAAATGGGTCCAGTTCTAAAATGGGTCAGGTTTGAGTTTACCCCCCACCCCAAAAAATATTTTTTAAATATTGTAAAAATTATCAATTAGGTGAATTAATAGATTTGAACTTAACCTTGAAAAAACACTTCTTACTAATATATAATTTTATTTTATTTATATTATAGATATAAAGATATAATTTATTTTTTATTTTTATGAAAATATTTTAATTTTGGGTTGCATAATTAGTTTAATCTGACTTGATTTGCATAATCAATTTAGAAAGGTTCGATTATGAGCTGAGGTTTAACTTTCTTTTTTGAAAAAATCATTTTAAAATTGGCTTCAATTTTTGAGTTTTAAAATTGGATAAAGGTCTGATAATGGAAAAAAAAAAAATTTCAATCTGGGGCTATTCTTACACCCAATGTTCAACCATTTAATGGTCAAGCTAGTTGGAGGTTGCATCTTCAATAGCTCTTGGTAATTTTAGCTGCAAAATTTGGATTTTAGGTAATCTAAACCTATTAGGGGATCAAATCAATGATAATTAAATTATAAGTGCTTCCACATTGGAGGGAATTAGATTTCATGTTAAATTTGCATCATTAGCATAGTGCATTTTAAATGATGGATTACATCTTATTTGGTGCCCCATAATGTGGGATACCTTATCATGGTGTTTATTTAGTTTGCATTAGAGTCTAGTGGACGTAACGTGCATGGTTCAAGTCAAAGAAATGTAGATAGCTTGACACCCCACATGATAATTGATATGGCAGACGTAGCCACGAGGGTAATTATGGTAAAATCAAAAGCTTAAGACGGCCCCGTCCCGGCATCTCCAAGTCGGCCGAGTCGGCCCCGACTTCTCCAAGTTGGCTTCGCTCGGCCCGGCACCTCTCAGTCGGCCGAGCCGGCCCCGACTTCTCCAAGTCGGCCCCGCTCAGCCTCGGCATCTCTAAGTCGGCCGAGCCGGCCCCGACTTCTCCAAGTCGGCCCCGCTCGGCCCCGGCACCTCCCAGTCGGCCGAGCCGGCCCCGACTTCTCCAAGTCGGCCCCGCGGCTCCGGCATCTCCAAGTCGGCCGAGTCAGCCCCGTTCGGCCCCGACTTCTCCAAGTCTGCCCCGCTCGCCTCGGCACCTCCCAGTCAACCGAGCCGGTTCCGACTTCTCCAAGTCGGCCCCGCTCGGCCCCAGTATCTCCAAGTTGGCCGAGTCAGCCCGACTTCTCCAAGTCGGCCCCACTCAGCCCCGGTACCTCCCAATCGGCCGAGCCGGCCCGACTTCTCCAAGTCGGCCCCGCTCAGCCCTGGCATCTCTAAGCCGGCCGAGCCGGCTTGACTTCTCCAAGTCGGCCTCACTCGGCCCCGGCATCTCCAAGCCGGCCGAGCCGGCCCCGACTTCCCCAAGTCGGCCCCGCTCGGCCCCGGCATCTCCAAGTCGGCCGAGTCAGCCCGCTCGGCCCCGCACCTTCCAGTTGGCTGAGTCGACCCCGACCATCCCTGGTCGGCCCCGCCCCGGCATCTCCAGGTTGGCCGAGTCGGCCCTGCTCGGCCTCGGCACCCTCAGAGAGTCAAGGCAGTCCCGACCAGTCCCGACTTTCCCAAGTTGGCCCTAGGACGGTCCTCGCTGTTCAAGCCGCCATCCTTCTGACCCGTGCTGTCTGACACAACCAGGTCCAACCACCCACTGGCCGCTCCATTGATGGGACCAAACCTAACTACCTACCAGCTCCACTGACAGATGGGACGTGGCTCACCAACCGCCATTTTTTTCCCTCTTCGATGGGACAGGACCCACCAACCAGCCCAGATTCACGCAACCCCCATGAACCCGTGGACATTCCCTTCTAACGGAACTCCACGTGGTTGTGCAGGTGTCAACCCCCTATAGAAGGGTAAGTCCACTCAGAAACAAAGTACGCAAACTCATACGCTCGCTATCCTGATACCCATATAGGGATTCCCCCTTTCTAAGGACTAATTTTTCTCCAAGAAGAGCTTGTCTGAGCTCTCTCTCAGCTGTGACCCCGGTTGCTGACTTGAGCGTCGGAGGGTCCCCATCGGAGCACCCTCTGGTCTTGGGACTTTTTTGCAGGCCATCCGATCAGGCATGGATTCGTGGATTAAGCAGCTCTCTTCTCCCGACGTTTAAGACCAGTGATCGGGCCTCATCAGATTGGCGCGCCAGGTAGGGGGTAAGCAGTGAAAGCAAAGAAGATCCGAACCCTACAGTATCCCCCTTTTTCCTCTCCCTCTCCCAATAATGGTGATGACACGAGCTCAGGATGCCTCAGTTAGTCACCCTAGGGCGCATCTTCCCCTGGCTAGGCAGCAGGAGACCAACCTCCCTATCGCTGATCCTCCCTTACCTCCCCGCAACCAAAGGCGGCTGCTCCGGTGGGGAGCAGCTGCAACTCTCACTCGGCAAGTTCAGACTCTCACTGCCATGGTCCATAGACTTCAACAGCAGCAGTCCGTGGCCACCCAGCATCAGACCGCTCCCCCTGCTAGTCAACAATCTGCAAGGGGAGGCTCTCCTCAGCGAGAGGCCAGTCATCACCGGGCTTCTCCAAGGAAGCCTCGCCGTAAGCCCCCCAAGCGGCCGCGATCCCCTGATTGTGGCCTGAGCAAGTTTCCTCTAGAGCCGCACCGCCAGGAGGAACCAAAGTGGAAATCCCACCTTCCGCGTCCTTCTCCTTCTCCTTTTTCTTCCTCTTCTTCATCCTCTGAGCTATTTCGAAGGGCCCCGATAATCAGCCGCCAGGCGGAGGAGCGCCTGAACGAGTACAACCGGCGACTAGACGAGCTCGCCAGGAAGATCAACAACCAACCAGAGAGGAATATGACACCCATCCTCTTATACTCACCAGATACTGGAAGAGCCCATCCCCTCTAGATTCCAATTCCCCCAGATAGATCCATACGATGGTACGATGGATCCTCTCAACCACCTCGAGAGTTATAAGGCTATGATGCAAGTCCAGAGTGCCTCGAATGCCCTTCTCTGCAAGGCTTTCCCTGCTACTTTGTGGAAGGTTGCTCGCGCTTGGCACTCGCGCCTGTCCCTCCACAGCATCGACTCTTTTTGAGAGCTGGAAAGGGCCTTTCTGGCACATTTTGCTGGCTGCCGGTGGATCCCAAGGGTCACGGACAGCCTCTTCTCCGTGCACCAGAAGGAGGGGGAGTCGCTACGGGATTTTGTGTCCCGGTTCAAGACTACCACCCTCGAAGTCTATCATCTCGACGACGTGGTGGCAACGCTAGTGCTGAAGCGGGGGCTCCTCCCGTCCTGCTTCACCTTCTCTCTGGACAAGAAGCCCCTGAGTTTACTCTGACCTCCTCCTCCGAGCTTAGAAGTACATCCGATGAGGCCGACCTCACCCGCCGTGAGTCCTCAAGGAGCTCTAGCCGCAAGCCTGCTCGCCCCGAGCCGAGTGGACCCCCTTGCCACCAGCGGCCTGATTCGCCTCGCCGATCCGACAACAGGTGTCGAAGCCCTGTCCCTGATGAGAGCAAGCTCATGCCTCTCTTCGCCCCTTGATCTCACATCCTAATGGAAATCGAGGGCGAGCCTTATCTCCAGCGCCCTCCTCCTATGAAAAAAGGTCCTCCCTGCGACAAGAACCGTTATTGCCGATTCCATCGAGATTACGGACATGATACTGACAGCTGCTTCAACTTGAAGCGTGCCATTGAGGAGCTCATCCAGTGGGGCTACCTCAGCAAATATGTCTAGAAGGCACCGCAACCGCTGTAGGCGCTCATAGGACCCCCGCCTGCTCAGGCCGCTGTTGACAACACCCCATGGAGAGGACGGTCGGGATGGTGTCTTGGGGAGTGGCTTCCTCATCCAAGCAGCCAAGAGAGGAGGAAGCGCCGGGTAATATAGTTCTTGGGGGGAGACTGGTGAATTTTGAGAATGTAAATAATGAAGGCATCGCCGTCTCTATGACGATTGCCAAGCACCCTGTAAAGAGGATATTGGTTGATAGTGGCAGCTCAGCTGACATCCTTACCTATGATGCTTTTGTTCGGATGGGATTGTCCCTTAACTCTCTCCAGCCTATGGCAGCCCCTCTAGTTGGATTCACGGGGGATTCAGTAAGGGTTGAGGGCGAGATATCTTTGCCTGTGACAGCCGGAACACCGTCATGCCAAAGCACAGTGATCATGAAGTTCCTGGTCGTGCGGGTCCCCTTGGCATACAACACCATCCTCGGGCGTCCAGGTTTGAATCTATTGGATGCGATTATCTCCACCCGGTGCCTGCTGGTGCAGTTCCCTACTAGCGAAGGTGTTGGGGAGATGATGGGCGAGGTCGGCTCAGTCCTACCCTGCTATCACACAGCGTCAAGCCCCTTGGAAGCCAAGTCGATTCCAGAAGCACCTGACCCCAGGGAGTCTGGTAGGAGGGGAGAGCCGGCCGAGCACCTCCTAACATTTTCCCTCGGGGACGATCCAGCAAGACCGTGCACATCGGCGAACTCCTCCCCTTGGAGGATCGTGATCGCCTCCTAGCCTTCCTGCGGGCCAACTCAACGTTTTTGCTTGGTCAGCGTCTGATATGCCCGGCATCCCTCCAGAAGTAATCACCCACAAGCTCAATATCGATCCGAGGCACCGTCCAATCCACCAAAGGAAGAGAAGCTTCACTTCGAGCGGCAAAAAGCCATCGATGAGGAGGTTAACAAGCTGCTCAGCGCTGGCCACATCCGAGAGGCATTACCCTAACTAGCTGGCTAATGTGGTCATCGTGTGTAAACCCCCAGTAAATTAATTGTGGGGAGGATAACTCTCGGTATTTAATTGGGGTCACTTGGCACCTAGAGTTATTCTGACATTTAAGTTTCCTGTATGACGCTTGGATTCCCGAGTCTATGCGTGTCTGATGGGTTTCCGAGTCTCTGGACTGAAGCGTTGCGTAGGGGATTATTTATATGATGGAGGGGGACTCCCTCCATCATCCTGGCATCCGTTCCCATCAGGTAATCCCCTGGTCTAGAGAGAGAGAGAGAGAGATGAGATTGAGAACGGGAGAATGTGGCCGACCGAACCTTGGTTCAGGCCCGGCGGCGTGCTTGCCGCCTCGCCGGGCCTGAGCTTCGGCCGGCGACCCCGCCGGCACCGGGGGAGGTGTCCGGCAGGGTGGTGGTGGAGAGAGAGAGAGAGAGAGGGCCAATCGGCCCTTCTCTCGCGGTGGCGGAAGCCGAACCGGCTTTCGCTGTTTGGTTCGGCCCGGCGGCGTGCTCGCCGCCTCGCTGGGCCTGAGCTTCGGCCTGTCGCCTCCACTGATGCTGGGCGTGCATCCGGTGGAGGTCCGGCCGGCCAAGGTGGCCGACCGTGCCGTCGGCACAGCATCGTGCCGCGGATGAGAGGGAGAAGAAGAGTGAAATTAGGGAGATGAGAGGGAAATTGATGAGAAAGGAGGGGGGGAGGTGGCTGGCCGTGGCGGCGGCCGGTTCCGGTCCGGCCAACGGTGGCGGACTGCCCCCAATTAGCCGGAGACGACGCTGGCACAATAAACAGCCGTGCGGACGATTATCATGTGAGAGAGAAAATTAAGAGAGAGAGAGGGAGGCGGCGGATCCGACCCGGCCTCCGGTGGCTTGGCCGGACGGGATTAGGCCGGCGGCGGCCCTGGCCGCCGGCCAGAGGCTGTCCCCTGTTTCGAGCGAAACAGGGGAGCGGGGTTTGGATGTTGGCCATGGGCCGGCTGGGCCGGCCTGGTTTGGGCCTTTTGGGCCATGCAGCGAGCTGATTTTGGGTCGGATTTTGGGCCCCGTAACGGGCCGATTAACAAAATAATTATATGGCTAGAATCGGGGTGAATTCTAGTTTCTTGGGATATTTTTACTTCCCCAATTGGGTGTGTATAGTGGGAGATATTCGAGCCCAAAGTAGGGCCCATGAACTAATCTGGGTAGAATTCTAAGGGTCATTTTAATATTCTTTTCTAATAAATTAATTGTGTAAATGATCCGTAGGTGCTCAGACATCTGACTAGCTGATATATATCTGTTGGATTGCGTACTGAGGTAAGTAAGCCAGTTATCAGTATTTAATAATTAATTATGAATATTTAAATTGTGAATTATATTGTGACTTGAAGAATTGTTATGGATATTGGCTAAATTGTAAGTAGATGAATATTATAAATACATGGCTATTTATGTGCTATGATTTCATATGTGGATGCTATGCATGAGAGATGCAGTTATTATGACATTGATGTGATATATTACATGCAATTGTTCAGTAAGTATAATCCACTGTTTATGCAATATAGAGTTGTTATTGATATGATGAGTGCATGTGATGTGAGGTACTGTTATGTGTCACCGCGGTTCTCCTTTATAATGTCATACCACACACACGTCTAGAGGACATGTTCTGCTTGTTTATGCCACCTACACGTCTAGAGGATGTGTTCTGCTTGTTTATGCCACCTACACGTCTAGAGGATGTGTTATGCTTGTTTATGCCATTCACACGTCTAGAGTACGTGTTCTGCTTGGGTTCGAGATGGCATCATGCATCTAGAGGATGTGTTCTGAGTTACTATTAGGTGGCATCACACATCTAGAGGATGTGTTCTGCTTGGTTCGAGGTGGCATCACACATATAGAGTATGTGTTCTGGTGGATTATAATATGGCGTGACCCTGGTATCTGGACCCTTTCAGTAGGAGATGCTTGGTACACTATTGAGATATTGCAGGGCTGTGGGTCATATTTACAGTTACCATTGAGAGTATAAACAATGGGTTTACTTACATTGCATGTTTGAGTAATTGTATAATGTTTAAGCATGCAAATCATTTATGTGCTTATTTATTGTTATGCTATGATTTGACTGTATAACGTGGCTTACTTATTGAGTGTAAGCTCATAAAAATCTTACAATGTTTTTTGTCAAAGCCACGAGATTGAAGATGGATGGTTGGGGTGATGGATCTTCTATTAAATAAAACAAGACCATTATTTTGTTGTAACCCCAGTATTGCTTATGTGTAGGGCTTGATGCCCAAACTTTATTATTGTTGTGTGTAAGGGTTTGTAACCCAAAATTTTTAGTATTGAGTGATGTATTTGACCTGATTATATATATAATTGTGTTATGTGTGAAAAAATTTGATAACGCCTTGCGTGCCCGGCACGCGGCGGGTTGTCACCCTAGCCCGATATTGGGTCTGGGGCGTGACAGCTTTAGTGGTATCAGAGCTCAGGTTATGACCCTAGGGATACTAACATATTGACATAATAACACTTAGAGAACATATGACCCTAGGAACACTAACATATTGACATGATAACTCATAGAGAACATATTTTGATGACATTATACTTAGGGAAACCTGACACTCTAGGCAAAATACTAGGATGATATGGAGACAATTATGACTTTCAAGGAATTTCATGATTTATGCTTTGGAAGCTTGAAATTTAAAGTTTATCAAGATATTAATTGAATTACAAATTTGATAGGGATTAAGAATGAACCATCGCAAGCCAATGATATTGTGAGACTCCCAAGCTGGTGACCTTGACCAATGGCGAGGTCAAGGGGCTTCTAGAGGTTTTAGCTCCATTAAACTTGTTGGAAATGATTCGTAGCAATTTCAGACCTTTAAATAATATGGGAGATGAAATTTTAATTGGATATGCAATAAAAGATAGATGAATATATGGAATAAATATAGTAGCGGAAAATTTCAATTGATGACTAATATGACTAAGATAACATCATATGTCTATATTGCAATTGAGTGCAATATGTGGATTTTGAGGTATTAAATCTGAATCTGAATGTGGATGCATAAAATGAATTTTATTTGTAGAACTTACATTGTTGATATTATAAGTTTAAGATTATGAGCTAATCTGCTGGTTATATGGATGATTAATATTGATGATATTTTGGGAATGAAATAGTTAACTACATGTTTTTGATCAATTACAATTGAGTACTTTCTGAATTTGAGTCTGGATGGATAAGTATATAGTGAATTTTACTAAAAGAACTTTTATTATGGATATTGCATGTTCAAAACTGATTATTAATTTGCTAGATATGGAGATGGTTGATATTGATGCTAATAAATAGTTGACTGCATATTATATCTTGATGGACCATTTTTGAAGAATATAAAATTTTAATTTTTGAGATAATTACTGTTTAAGTTTTTGAGAGCAGTAGACTCTATTAATCTTTAGAACTGATTTTGGCTATAAATGATCAAATATTTATTTGGTAGAAAGTGAAAGATTTTAGCAATAATGAGAATAAGATAAACTTCACTGATAAGAATTTCATGGGAATTTTCATCTGTTAATAGATTTCTAAATCATTATCAATTCATTAATTTATTGTGCATATTATTTGTACCTTTCTTCATAGTTCCTACGTAGATATCTTTCTCCAGGATGGATAAATTATCAATCATCCATAAGTGGCATAATTATTGTTAAGAAAATAGGAGGGAGGTGATTTTATTTTTGATATTATCAGTTATGGATTATGGTTAACGGTACATCTATTATCAGTTTCAAGTCATAGAGAGATTACTATAATTTTCAATTATGTCTTTCGGATGGTAAGTGCATTTTCAATCTTTATTGACCTTATAAGTCTTGTATCTATCTGAGCTAGATTAGTGAAGTCACTTTGAGATATTTGAAGGGTTTAAATTAGTTGGTCATGTTATGGCATGAGACATCGCATAATCTATAGATGATTTTGATAATCATTGGTAATGAAATAATCATTCAAGAATTTGAATCATTTAAATTGCATTATTTATTGAGGATATACTGACCTATTCAAGAGAAATTGATTGATTATGGTGGTATTATTAAAAATATGAAGGAGATAAATTAATCATACTGATGATTAATGATGGCACTATTATTCAAAAAAATTAAATTAGTTGATTATGATAATTATGAAAGATATCCTAAATGATTGGCTTAATGTTCATTGATGTTGGCTTGAAGTATTCAAGAGTGAAACCAAGTATGTTATGATGATTGAAATAAGTGTCGTAATACTTATGGCACATTCAACTATTCAAGAGTTGAGAGAGCATTGAAAGAAAACTATCTTATATCTAAGTCTCAAGAATTTAGAGCTATCTTATCAAGGAATTAACAGTAATTGATATAGGTTATTAACCTTAAGAATGGATGACATAATACATGTGATGGACTCTATGATATTTATGATGATTGTGTTGTGAGAAGTTAAGGTATAAAAAAAAAAAGGGACAGGAAAGAATTACTTCTTAAGGAAATTAATTTTATTTGGTAGAAAATTAAATTAATTTTGAAAGTTGGATATGTCATTTGGGTGCTTGGGAATGAAATAAAAGTTTGCAAGTGACTATCTTTAATGGTACAAAATTTGTGGTCATTTAATTTTGAGGAGGAAATTTTAGCGGGATAAAATGTTAATATTTGTTTTTGGTTTAATGGTAAACTACGTAAATTGAATCTGAAACCATTTGTCGCACTCTCCTAATTCGATGATATCTTCATAAAGCTTTGTGGATTTAGAAAGTGCTTGGTATAGCTTCTTACCCTTAGTGAAATTGCTTATTTTATTGATTACCAAGCCAACATTCAAATGGATTCATTTTAATTGTCTATGATATAAGGTGTATATTCACTTCATATTGAGATAAGGTGAGAGAGACAATTTTGGACTGAGCTGGTTTAGCAACTATGAAAAGTATAACAACTATGAAAAGTATCATTAATTAAAGTAGCTTCATATAGCTCAGAGTTAATAGAAAAGTTATGTTGATGTTAAACAGAAAGATTTGAAATTTCAGGTTGAAGATCATTTGGAAATTTTACTAACTAATGACGTGATGAGATTTATGTTTAAAGGTGAATTGAGTCCTCAATTTATTGGGCTATTTGAGATGTTGATCAAGGAATAGGAGGTGGCTTATAACTTAGCACTGTCTTCATTACTCTTTGGGGTATTCAATGTGTTTCATATCTTTATGACTAAAGAGGTGTATTTCAAACCCCCGTTATGTGTTAGAACTTGAACCGATTTAGTTTAAGAAAGAATTGACCTATGAAGATCATTTTGTGCACATTGTGGACCGCAAGGATTAAGTTTTGAGATGGTGTAGTATTCCTTATGTCAAAGTTCAGCGGAGTAATTATTCTGAGAGGGAGATTATCTAGGAGTCTAAGGAGAAAATGAAAAAGAAACATCCACAATTATTTGTATCTTATTACAGATCATGATGTATCGATGACGGTGACTTTTGAATGAAATTTAGCTGATTATGAGATAGAAAATTTGGATTTGTATTCTATTGGATGTATATCAAATTTCGAGGCCGAAATTTTTATAAGGAGGGGAGAATGTAAACCCCCGGTAAATTAATTGTGGGGAAGATAACTCTCGGTATTTAATTGGGGTCACTTGGCACCTAGAGTTATTCTGACATTTAAGTTTCCTGTATGATGCTTGGATTTCCGAGTCTATGCGTGTCTGATGGGTTTCTGAGTCTCTGGACTGAAGCGTTTCCATCATCCTGGCGTTCGTTCCCATCAGGTAATCCCCTGGTCTAGAGAGAGAGAGAGAGAGAGATGAGATTGAGAACGGGAGAATGTGGCCGACCGAACCTTGGTTCAGGCCCGGCGGCATGCTCGCCGCCTCGCCGGGCCTGAGCTTCGGCCGGCAACCCCGCCGACACCGGGGGAGGTGTCCGGCAGGGGTGGTGGAGAGAGAGAAGAGAGAGAGGGCCAATCGGCCCTTCTCTCGCGCGGTGGCGGAAGTCGGTCGGCTTCTGCTGTTTGGTTCGGGCCCGGCGGCGTGCTCGCCGCCTCGCTGGGCCTGAGCTTCGGCCTGTCGCCTCCACCGGCGCCGGGCGTGCGTCTGATGGAGGTCCAGCCGGCCAAGGTGGCCGGCCGTGCCACCGGCACAGCATCGTGCCGCGCAGATGAGAGGGAGAAGAGTGAAATTAGGGAGATGAGAGGGAAATTAATGAGATAGGAGGGGAGGTGGCTGGCCGCGGCGGCGGCCGGTTCCGATCCGGCCAACAGTGGCCGGACTGCCCCCAATTAGCCGGAGATGACGCCGGCACAGTAAACAGCCGTGCGGACGATTATCATGTGAGAGAGAGAAATTGAGAGAGAGAGAGAGGGAGGAAGGTGGCGCGGCCAGCTCCGGCCCGGCCTCTGGTGGCCTGGCCGGATGAGATTAGGCCGGCGGCAGCCCTGGCCGCCGGCCAGAGGCTGTCCCCTGTTTTGGGCGAAACAGGGGAGCGGGTGTTGGATGTTGGCCATGGGCCGGCTGGACCGGCTTGGTTTGGGCCTTTTGGGCCGTGCAGCGAGCTGATTTTGAGCCAGATTTTGGGCCCCGTAATGGGTTGGGATTAACAAAATAATTATATGGCTAGAATCGGGGTGAATTCTAGTTTCTTGGGGTATTTTTACTTCCCCAATTGGGTGTGTATAGTGGGAGATATTCGAGCCCAAAGTAGGGCCCATGAACTAATCTGGGTAGAATTCTAAGGGTCATTTTAATATTCTTTTCTAATAAATTAATTGTGTAAATGATCCTGTAGGTGCTCAGACATCTGACTAGCTGATATATATCTGTTGGATTGCGTACTGAGGTAAGTAAGCCAGTTATCAGTATTTAATAATTAATTTATGAATATTTAAATTGTGAATTATATTGTGACTTAAAGAATTGTTATGGATATTGGCTAAATTGTAAGTAGATGAATATTATAAATACATGGCTATTTATGTGCTATGATTTCATATGTGGATGCTATGCATGAGAGATGCAGTTATTATGACATTGATGTGATATATTACATGCAATTGTTCAGTAAGTATAATCCACTGTTTATGCAATATAGAGTTGTTATTGATATGATGAGTGCATGTGATGTGAGGTACTGTTATGTGTTGCCGCGGTTCTCCTTTATCATGTCATACCACACACACGTCTAGAGGACATGTTCTGCTTGTTTATGCCACCTACACGTCTAGAGGATGTGTTCTGCTTGTTTATGCCACCTACACGTCTAGAGGATGTGTTTGTTTATGCTACACGTCTAGAGGATGTGTTCTGCTTGTTTATGCCATTCACACGTCTAGAGTACATGTTCTGCTTGGGTTCGAGATGGCATCACGCATCTAGAGGATGTGTTCTGAGTTACTATAAGGTGGCATCACACATCTAGAGGATGTGTTCTGCTTGGTTCGAGGTGGCATCACACATATAGAGTATGTGTTCTGGTGGATTATGATATGGCGTGACCCTGGTATCTGGACCCTTTCAGTAGGGGGATGCTTGTTGGTACACTATTGAGATATTGTAGGGCCGTGGGTCACATTACAGTTACCATTGAGAGTATAAACAGTGGGTTTACTTACATTGCATGTTTGAGTAATTGTATAATGTTTAAGCATGCAAATCATTTATGTGCTTATTGATTGTTATGCTATGATTTGACTGTATAACGTGGCTTACTTATTGAGTGTAAGCTCATAAAAATCTTACAATGTTTTTGTCAGAGCCACGAGATTGAAGATGGATGGTTGGGGTGATGGATCTTCTATTAAATAAAACAAGACCATTATTTTGTTGTAACCCCAGTATTGCTTATGTGTAGGGCTTGATGCCTAAACTTTATTATTGTTTTATGTAAGGGTTTGTAACCCAAAACTTTAGTATTGAGTGATGTATTTGACCTGATTATATATATAATTGTGTTATGTGTGAAAAAATTTGATAACGCCTTGCGTGCCCGGCACGCGGCGGGTTGTCACCCTAGCCCGATATTGGGTCTGGGGCGTGACATGATGCGAAAGGCAAACGGAAGCTGGAGAATTTGCATCGACTTCACCGACCTCAACAAGGCATGCCCGAAAGATAGTTTTCCCCTGCCAAGGATAGACCAGCTGGTAGATTCCACCTCTGACCACGAGCTTCTCAGCTTCATGGATGTCTTCTCTGGATATAACCAAATAAGGATGGACCCCAGCGACGAAGAGCACACATCCTTTGTAACAGAAAAGGGGATTTATTGCTACAAAGTTATGCCCTTCAGTCTCAAGAACACGAGGGCGACCTATCAAAGATTGATGAACAGAGTGTTTTCAGGATCAGCTAGGCCAGAACATGAAGTCTACGTGGATGACATGCTAACCAAGAGCATCCGCGCTTCTGATCATATCTCCGACCTAGAGGAAACCTTCAACAACCTCCGCCACTTCCAGGTCAAGCTGAATCTCAAGAAATGTGCCTTCGGGGTCACGGCGGGCAAGTTCCTGGGTTTTATGGTGACTCAGCGAGGGATCGAGGCAAACCCGAAGAAGATTAACACCATCCTCGATATGAGGTCCACCATCCAGCAAGAAGGAAGTGCAGTGACTAACGGGGAGGGTAGCAGCTTTAAGTCGTTTCCTCTCCAAATTGGCCGAGAGGTGCTTGCCCTTCTCAAGGCCCTACGGAAAGTGAACAGCTTCGAGTGGACGAACGATTGCCAGAAAGCCATTGACGGGCTGAAGGAGTTTCTGTCTTCTCCGCCGCTCCTGTCTAAGCCAGAGACGGGGAAAGTCTTTTCCTTTACCTCGCCGCTTCTCCAGAGGCCGTTAGCTCAGTCTTGGTGTCTCGATGCTGACAGGACCCAAAGACCTATTTATTATGTGAGCAAGGTGCTCCATGATGCAGAGGTCAGATACTCCAAGACAGAAAAAATCATCTTCGCCCTGATCGTCTCCGCTCGATGTCTCTGCCCATATTTTCAAGCCCATCCCATTGTGGTGCTCATAGACCAGCCCCTCCGGGCCATCTTGGCCCGTCCGGATACCTCAGGCCGACTCGCAAGTGGGCCATCAAGCTAGGAAAGTTTGACCTCTCCTTCCAAGCACGGTCGGCCTTGAAGTCCCAAGTCCTGGCCAATTTCCTAGTCAAATGCACTTGGGCGGATGAGGAGACCAGGGAGGTTTCCATGGGGCAGCACGAGCCTGAGCTGAGCAATGATGAGAAACTTGGATCCTCCATGTAGACAGCATGTCAAACTCTCAGGGAAGCGTGCCGGCCTCATTCTCACCGGACCGGGTGGAGAGAGAGTAGAATGCGCCTTGCGATTTCTATTCAAAGCCACCAATAACCAAGCCGAGTATGAGGCCCTGCTAGCAGGATTAAGGCTAGTCCAAGAGTTTGGAATAAGGCATCTCAGAGCTTTCACTGACTCGCAACTCGTCTCCGGACAAATCAACGGAGAGTACGAGGCGCGTGACCCTGCTATGACTCAATACCTGGGCAAGGTTCGGCTCTTGGTCTCCCCGTTAGCTTATTTTAGCATTAGTTACATTCCCTGGAGTGAGAATGCCAAGGCCGACATCCTTTCCCGCCTGGCTACCTCCGCCGACGGCATCGCAAGAGACGCCTACATGAATACCTAGAAAGGCCCAGCATAGAAGATGGCGAGGAAGTCCTCCCGCTCACCCAAAGCCTACATGGATGGATGCCTACGTCCGCTATCTCACTGACGGCACCCTCCCTGATGATCGCAATGAAGCCAGGCTGCTCAAGTGGAGGGCTTCCAAATTCGTCCTCCTAGACGGACGTCTATACAGGAGGTCGTTCTCCTACCCCTACTCAAATGCGTAGGACCTGCCGACACTGACTATCCTTAGAGAAATCCATGAAGGCATTTACAGAAATCACCTGAGAGGCAGGTCCCTGGCCCATAAGGCCCTCTATCAGGGATATTTCTGGCTCACCATGAGAGAGGACGCTGCCAAACTGGTTCAAAAGTGCGATGGTTGCCAGCGCCACGCACACATCCAGCATCAGCCGTCTACCCCGCTAAGCCCCCTTTCGGCTCCTTGGCCTTCGCTCAGTGGGGAATGGACATCCTCGGGCCATTCCCCCCAGCTTTAGGACAGCGGAGATTCTTGCTAGTAGCCATCGACTACTTTACCAAGTGGGTCAAGGTCGAGGCGCTGGCTAAGATCACCGAGAGTAAAGTCAAAGCCTTCTTCTGAAGTCGATCATATGCCGCTTTGGCCTACCTCACACTCTCGTCACGGACAACGGCCGCCAGTTCAACAATGATGCATTCAAGGCTTTCTGCGGTGAGCTGGGTATTCGCCATCGATTCACCTCTGTCGGCCACCCCAGACCAATGGGGAGGCCGAGGTCATGAACCGCACCATTCTCAGAGGGCTCAGGACCCGGCTAGATGGATCCAAGGGTCGATGGGTGGAGGAGCTCCCCAGCGTGATATGGGCTTACCACACGACCCCAGAGCCCCGACAGGCGAGACTCCCTTCAGTCTCGTCTTTGGATCTAAAGCCGTCATCCCTGTTGAGATCAGACTGCCTAGTCCACGCATGGAGTCCTTCAACGAGGAAGATAATTCCACATTGATACGAGCTAATCTGGACTTCATCGACGAAGCACATGACTGGACAAGGCTACATATGGCAACCTTTCATCAGTGGGCAGCCAAGTACTACAACGCCTGAGTTCGTCCCAAGGTCTTTCGCCACGAAGATCTAGTTTTGAGAAAGGCTGAGGTATCTAAGCCTACGGAGGGGGGCAAACTGTCCCCCAACTGGGAGGGTCCTTATCGTGTCGCCGAGATGCTCCACCAGGGGGCATACAGGTTAGAAGAGCTCGACGAACAACCTATTCTGCATACATGGAACGCTGATAATCTCCGCCAATATTATCAATGATGTATCCCCCAGAGCACGAGTAATAAAAGGGTCCCTTCCAACGCCACAGCCTGCTCTCCCTTGCATTCAAGGACCAGATCTCGCAAAAGGAGCTCGCCGGCATCGTGGCCTACGAGACACCACTCGCCTCGGCACGGAGGTGCCCTCGAGTCGGTTAAGACCCTAAAGGCTCCGTACCCACCGAGTCGCCCCTCGGACGGTACACAAACCTCCGAGGTGGTTCTAAAGGAGCTCACCGGCATCGCGGCCTACGGGACACCACTCGGACCCGGCACGGAGGTGCCCCCGAGTCGGTTAAGACCCTAAAGGCTCTGTACCCAGTCGAGTCGCCCCTCGGGCAGCACACAAACCCCCGAGGTGGTTCAAAAGGAGCTCGCCGGCATCGCGGCTACAGGACACCACTTGGCCTCGGCACAGAGGTGCCCCCAAGTCGGTTAAGACCCTAAAGGCTCCATACCAGTCGAGTCGCCCCTCGGGCGGCACACAAACCCCGAGATGGTTCAAAAGGAGCTCGTCGGCATCGCGGCCTATGGGACACCACTCGGCCCGGCACGGAGGTGCCTCCGAGTCGGTTAAAACCCTAAAGGCTCCATACCCCGAGTCATCCCTCGAGCGGCACACAAACCCCCGAGGTGGTTCAAAAGGAGCTTGCCGGCATCGAGGCTAACAGGACACCACTTGGTCCAGCTAGGAGATGCCCCCAAGTCGGTTCAAGTCCCAAAGCTCTGTACCCGGTCGAGTCACCCCTCAGATGGCACACAAACCCCCAAGGTGGTTCAAAAGGAGCTCACCGGCATCACGGCTAATAGGACACCACTCGGTCCGACTAGGAGATGCCTCCGAGTCAGTTCAAGTCCCTAACAGTTCTGTACCTGATCGAGTTGCCCCTTGGGCAGCACACAAACCTCTAAGGTGGTTCAAAAGGAGCTCACCGGCATCGCGGCTAACGGAACACCACTCGGTCTGGCTAGGAGACACCCCCGAGTTGGTTCAAGTCCCTAACAGCTCCGTACCCAGTCGATTCGCTCCTCGGACGGCACACAAACCCCGAGGCGGTTCTAAAGGAGCTCACCGGCATCGCGGCTAACGGGACACCACTTGGTCCTGCTAGGAGATGCCTCCGAGTCAGTTCAAGTCCCTAACAGCTCCATACCCGGTCGAGTCGCCCCTCGGGCGGCACACAAACCCCCGAGGTGGTTCTAAAGGAGCTCGTCGGCATCGTGGCCTATGGGACACCACTCGACCCCGACATAGAGGTGCCCCCAAGTCGGTTAAGACCCTAAAGGCTCCGTACCCGCTGAGTTGCCCCTCGGACGGCACACAAACCCCCAAGGTGGTTCTAAAGGAGCTCACCGGCATCGTGGCCTACAAGACACCACTCGGCCCCGGCACGGAGGTACCCCCGAGTTGGTTAAGACCCTAAAATCTCCGTACCCGCTGAGTCGCCTCTTGGACGGCACACAAACCGTCGAGATGGTTCTAAAGGGCCCTGCTTGGCCCTCACAGTCTCCAAGGTGGCGCATACCTTCCTCGGTCAAGCCCCGCTTGTCCCCCGATGCCCTCAAGTCGATCTCAGCGCTAAGTTTCCCTCGGATCGTTCCAAGTCCTTAGAAGATTCGGGCGCAAACGAATCTCCCTTCAAACAGCCCGCCACAGCTTAATGCATCTTAAGCAATCTCCCACGCGACTGGCATATCTCTCAAAGACGCATCCAAATGTTGGCAAATCTAAGACTACGGTCCAGCCACAGCATCGTCGATGTGCCCAATGCTCAGCAACATAAAACATCTCAGAAGAAAGGGTCCACCTTGTTAACAGGATCGGGGCCCGCCTTGTCATTAGTTGCACAATAAAATGTTCGACCCAAAGGAAGAGAGGAACAAACAAGATAAGACAAGGCACGAAAGCATCTTCACAAAAACTCTTTTCCATTAATGATGGAATTGAAGTACAAAATTTGGTTCGAGGCTGGTTACAAAAAGAAAGAAAAGAGAAAAAGAAAAAAAGCAACTCTTCAGGGCTCGCTAGGGCCTGGCTCTCCCTTGTCGTCCTCCTCCTCCGCCGACCCCTCGTCAGATTCCCCGGGGCGGATCCCCTCGAGCTCGGCGATGTCGATCTTAAAAGCCACGGACACCTTTGTTTTGCACATGTCGAAGCCCTTAATATAGGCATCGAGGCTAGCCTCGAGGACCTCCTTCCCGAATTCCGGCGAGGACTTATAGTTGGTTATGGCCTGTCCCGCCCCGGCCTCAGCCTGCTGGGCCCTGCATTGGCCTCCTCGGCTCGCGTCTTAGCCCACTGAGCCCTACCTTCGGCCTCCTTGGCTTGTGCCTCGGCCTGCTGCACCCTGGCCACGGCCGCCTTAGCCTATGCCTCGGCCTACCAGGCTCGGCCCTCAACTCCTCGGCTCGCGCGTTGCCTCGTCCGCATGAGCCACGGCCCCGGCTTTCTCATGGCCTGCCTCAACCGCCACCTTCTCCGCGGCGGCAGCTCTCTCCGCAGTGGCCTGGGCCTCATCTCGTGCTGCCCCAATCTCCCTCTCGGTGCATTGAAGCTGATGGACCAGCTCCTCATTCCGCTCTGTGGCGGCCTTCAGTCTATCTGAGACCAGTTCCAATTGGGCCTCGGCCGTGGATGCCCGGCCACTCTCAGCTTGGCCCGGCATTCCACCTCCCTTATTCGGCCACCCAGATTCTCCTCCTGGGCCTTGGCCTCGTGGTGAAGTCGAGCAAAGCTCTGGGACTGTGCCATGCTCTCCTTCTTATACTTGTCGGCCCATGCCATGGACTTTATGAGCGCGTCCGCTGAATGAGACATCACCTCATGAAGGGCTATCGTGCCGTTGGCCATCTACGGCAGAAGAATATGTTAGCCACAGAAGACTGAGACATCAGAAGACACGTTCGAAAATGAAAGGAACTCAAAGGATTACCTGGACAACGGAGACCATCACCATATCTAGGAGCGCGGAGTGGCTCAACCCCTACGTCTCCTCTTCGGACTCGGCAGTTCAAAACTTTGACAAGAGACAGGCGGCCCGCCCAGTGTCTGTCATCGAGCCAAGCACGGGTGCTGGCCGCACCATCTTCTCCTGCGGCCCTTCAGCTCGAGGGCGAGTCGGGCAGCGCGCTAATTGTTGGGATGAGCTCTCGACTCATCCCTCTGCTTCTTGGTCGCCTCCGTCTGAGCCCTGGACCTTCTGGCGACTAACTCCCCCTCTTTGGCAGTTGGGGGAGCACTCTCCATCTCCAGCTCGGTGGCAGCGGAGGGCTGACAGCAACTGTAACCTGCTCCGCCTCGGGCACGTCGGCAGTGGTAGGGGCTTCCTCTTCAAGATCCATAATCACCACGGTGGCTTTGGTGGTGACCGAAATCTCTCCTTCCTCTATTTCGGTCTAGGCCGGCCCCGGGACCACTTCTCCAACCGGTGTTTCCTCAGTCGGCTCCTCTGCAGGCGTTGGAGCCTTGGGGACTTCAGCGGCTTGAGCCGGCTCGGCCCACTCCTTCCTTCGAGCTTTCTTCGCCGGCCTTGACGTTTCCCTGGTCGCCGACCTCTTTTGCTTCAAGGCGGCTTCAAACGCTATGGCGGGAAACTTCATCGCTGCGCCCAAAAACAAGGAATGTTAGCAACAGCGTACAGTAATCCTCCGGTCGAGACAGAAGGAATCAGACGTCGTGCTCACCAACCGCCGGGGCCAACTCGGCCTCTATCAGGTTCTCCTCGGACAGGAGTTCCTTGTAGCCAGGGATTTGGCAGTTGGACAATTGGGTGAAGAGCTCCCTATCCCTTTCCCCCACGGTGCAGTTATCGTTGGAGCTGGTATTCGGCTCCCTCCAGTCGGCCCTCACCCCCTCGACGTGGGCGAAGAGGAATCGAGGCTTCCACCCCCTAATTTTAGATGGGAGACCTAGGGGAAAGGCCCTACCCGATCTGACGGTGAATGCCCACCAGGCCCCCTCACATTGGCGGCGGAGCTTATAGAAAGCCCGGAGTAGTGATAAACCTGGCCGGGCCTCCTGGAAGTAGCAAAGAATGACAAAAGTGCAGATAATCTGAATCGAATTTGGAGTCAACTTCGTTGGCACTAATCTATACCTATCTAAGAGATTCAGGAAAAAAAAGGGTGAAAAGGGAGGTGCAGTCCACACCAAAAGAACTTCTCATATAGAGCGACCCGACCAAGGTGGGCGGAGGTTACTCTATCTTCGGGCCCCGCGCGGACAGGCGGATCAAGCTGGGGACCATATACTTAGCCCTAATAGCCTCTACATCTTCGGGGGTCACGATTAAGGCCACTCCTAATGGACCTGCCGGATCAAGACTCACCGCCAGAGGTTGTCCCGAACGGTGGGAGGACAAGAAACTGCCCTAATAGGGGAGGCTGGGGTAGATGGAGGTCCAGTCTCCGTCGGTCGATCACGATGGTAACGCCACCCACCGGTCGGGGCACCTGCTAACTGAAGGGGTTTGGCCTTCACTGTCGGAATGGAAAGACTCTACAATGGGCCTCTTACCCTCCCTAACAGTACGGCAGTCCATGGGGTGAGACACAGGATAAGACTAACATGGGAATCAAAAGGAACTCGAGGGCAGAAAGACTCAGGTTGCAGAGGAATTCAGAGAAAGGAAAGTTGGAAGAAAGCAATGGAAATGTAAAAGCTTTCCTCAAGCCCTTGGGGAGCTTTTATACCCCCATTCCCGAACGACAATAATTGAGGCCCCGCCACGTGGCGCTCTTCTATTGCACCACGAGCCGTCCGCCGGAAATCTTGTCTGCGCCAGAGATGTGCCACCTCGATTCGCCCCGATGAGCGTGATCCCCGACCAATCACAGGGTATAAAAAATGGAGAAACAATAATAACCTCCACCTTTTTCCATCCCTCGATGGGCGCTTTCCTCAGGGCGTCCGGCATCGATGTCAGCCCCCACCTACCGCATGATTGTGGAAGATCTGCGAAGCGACACTGTCTCAGGACGACATGCCAGCTCACCAAGCTATTAAAAGCGCACTAAAGGGCAATCATATTTTAAATTTTCGTGCCCCTCTCACCCAAAGGGCAGCGGGCGCATGGCCCTTCGCGCTCAGGGGCGGGGGGGCATCTGATGTGGATGACTTAGCCACGAGGGCAATTATGGCAAAATCAAAAGCTTAAGGCGACCCCGCCCCGGCATCTCCAAGTCGACCGATTTGGCCCCACTTCTCCAAGTCGGCCCCGCTCGGCCCCGGCATCTCCAAGTCGGCCTCGGCACCTCCAAGTCGGCCGAGTCAGCCCCGACTTCTCCAAGTCGGCCCCGCTCGGCCCCGGCACCTCCAGTCGGCCAAGCCGGCCCTGACTTCTCCAAGTCGGCCCCGCTCGGCCCCGGCATCTCCAAGTCGACCGAGTCGTCCTCGACTTCTCCAAGTCGGCCCCGCTCGGCCCCGACACCTCCCAGTCGGTCGAGCCGGCCCCGACTTCTCCAAGTCGGCCCTGCTCGGCCCCGGCATCTCCAAGCCGGCCGAGCCGGCCCCGACTTCTCTAAGTCGGCCCCGCTCGGCCCCGGCATCTCCAAGACGGCCGAGTCGGCTCCGACTTCTCCAAGTCGGCCCCGCTCAGCCTTGGTACCTCCCAGTCGGCCGAACCGGCCCCAACTTCTCCAAGTCTGCCCCACTCGGCCCCGGCATCTCCAAGCCGGCTGAGCCGGCCCCGCTCGGTCCCCGGCATCTCCAAGTCGGCCGACTCAGCCCCGCTCGGCCCCGGTACCTCCCAATTGGCCAAGTCGACCCCGACCATCCCTGGTCGGCCCCGCCCCGGCATCTCCAAGTTAGCCGAGTCGGCCCTACTCGGCCTCGGTGCCCTCAGGAGAGTCAAGACTATCCCGACCAGTCCCGACTTTCCCAAGTTGGCCCCAGGACGGTCATGGCTGTTCAAGCCGCCATCCTTCTGACCCGCGCCATCTGACACAACAGGTCCAACCACCCACTGGCCACTCCATTGATGGGACCAAACCTAACTATCCGCCAGCTCCACTGATTGATGGGACGTGGCTCACCAACCGCCATTTTTTTCCCTCTTCGATGGGACAGGACCCACCAACCGGCCCAGATTCACACAACCCCCACGAACCCTATGGATTCCCTTCTCACAGAACTTCACGTAGTTGTGCAGGTGTCAATCCCCTATAAAAGGGTAAGTCCACTCAGAAACAATGTACGCAAACTCATACGCTCGCTATCCTGATACCCAAATAGGGATTCTCCCTTTCTGAGGACTCATTTTTCTCCAAGAAGAGCTCGTCTGAGCTCTCCCTCAGCTATGACCCGGTTGCTGACTTGAGCGTCGAGGGTCTCCACCGAAGCACCCCTTTGGTCTTGGGACTTTTTTGTAGGCCATCCGATCAGGCGTGGATTCGTGGATTAAGCAGCTCTCTTCTTCCAATGTTCAAGACCGGTGATCGGGCGTCATCAATAATCATAAAGATATCTCTTTTATGGTATTAGACAAGAAAAACTAAAATTGTTGGATTTTAAACAACTTTAAAGCTTATAATTTTATGTCTGTTCTATTGTCGCTATGGATAAAAAGTAATTATCATAATGTATTGAATAGTCCTCTTATTAAAACATTAGCAATAGTATTTATGGTTGAATTCCTTTCAATTAATACCTTATTTCATATGATAACTAATAAGAAAAGTAATATTTGTCCTTTTCAATTCCATATACACGGCTTCTATATCATGTTACAAGGATTTGTATCTATGAGAAGAAGTTCCACATAATGCGTGAATAAGAAATAATGGACATACATTATTTACCAACACTTCACAGCGCTCCCTCTTGAGTTGGCATTTGCAATGGAATGGCCATGCATTATATGCATGACTTCTCTAGACATTTTGAGCTTATAAGAGATGAGACATGCAACAATTTAAGTTATAAACCCATGTAATAGTCATATTGATTTTAGAGGTGTTCAGTTGTCTAATGCTCTTAAATTAATATGAGAGATTTAGACTGAACTCCATCAATATAATGCATTTCCTCAGTGAATTTTTGATGAATATTACCTATCTTCTTACAAACAAATGAATTCAATTTCATTATATACTCACGTGAGATCTATTGCAAAGAAAGCTATTAGCAATGTTGAACTAGACTTTGCAAGATTAAGATTCCATCTTTTAACTTTACTTAAAAGCTGAAGCTACATTGTATGCCATATTTGTTAAGACTACTACATTCACCTTCACTTTTCTTCTTCTAATGTTGCATGAGATCGCTGATGGGGCATCTCATACAAGTAGCCAGCATTGTAGTCTGCCAAACCCTACTATTGATAAAATAAGTGATGGCAAATATAAAATGTGGAAGCAAAATAGTGAAATAAAATATATGAATAACTCAAGGATCTTATAGGAGTTTTAGCACTATAATTCATGAATAAAGTTCTTTCTCCAAAGCTCAATCCTTAGTTAGAGTTAACACTAGTAATTTATGAAAATTGTTTAGTACTCTTTAAAGCTAACATTGTATTATCTGAAATTATAGAACCAAAACCATAGCTTTGCGTAAAATTAGAATGACATAAAATGACTCATAAAGAAAACCAAAATATACGTTGATTAATAAAAACCTAACATATTCTTTTCTTGCTAGACCTTTGGCTTAATAGAGTTTTGGTTGAAGAATTTCAAAACACACCAAAATCTTTACTTGAACTCAATGGACATTATATAACCAATCTAAGATACTCTGAAATTCCGTAATTTTGTACCATAAATTTTTGTTTAGCCTCACAAAATGTCAAAATAATTTAAAAATACTATAAACTCAATTGCTTGTGTAAAAGAGAAGAGTTAGATAGCTACAAGTGTATGGCTTCTTAAATATTTAAGAAAAATCATACATTACTCGATTGTGATAAAAAATAAAAATAGTAAAAAATAGTATTTCAAACTTAACGATATTTCTAAACTGACAAAAAACCTCTCTTAATTAAGGAAAAATACTTTAAATTTAAACTTAGATCATATTAGCTATGAAATGATAACAACATAATAATCAACAAGTTTGTTGGGAATTTGTTCTAAACTGCAAAAAGTTAGAAAGATGTATAGGATGTAATATAAATAATTTGATCTTTAAATACTTCATCTTCTAGCAATGGCAAGGTATTTTTTTCAAACTAATGTGTATAGAATTTGAAGTTGTCATCATTATAATAATAATCTTTTGATGACAAGATAGTCATTACTTGGAATTTAATGACCAAACTTAATCATCAGCTCACACCTTTGTTTCAATTTGCTTTTAAGATGGATGTTAAGCTGGCATCATTCTAATGCAAGTATTAGAGAATTTTAAGTTGACCATTAAATGTATTGGATAGTACTAGGGTTGTCGATGGGCTCCTTGAAGCCTAAGCTTGACCAAGTTTGGACTTTAGCTGTCAAGAACAACCTTAACTAGGCCCAAATCAAACCTTAAGCTCAAGCTTATACTAGTTGTGACCTACGGCTAATATACTAAGCCAAGATAAGCCGAGTCAAACCTAAAAAATATAAAGTAAAATCATGATTTTGAGTAATATAGCTAAGCTCGAGCATGCTTGAGCCAATCCGACCTAGCCCAGTGACAACCCTAAAATCCTTCTGTTGGATGAACTTATATTGAAAACCTATTGTGCGCCACATTATATTGATATTAGCAATGTACACATATAAATATCAACATGTGTTTCTCACTAATTTAGTTTTCATCCATTACCCATGGCTTTTGTGGCCATAAAAAATGTAGGATCACTCCAAACTTTGATGTTGCACAACGTGTATTCTTTTTGCTTACAAAAGAAACATATTGTGACATTTATAAAACAAAGTTGGCTATTCATTCATTATAATCACCATCATGTATAATGAAACATTGGTCATTATTTATTTCTATTCTTTAAGTAATCGGCTATCAATCTTATATTAATATACCATCAATAGCAGAAAGATTATTATATTAATATAAAGGGGATTTTGAATATTAATCTTTATAGATTTCTTAATTCTGTATTAATTCTACAAACTTCGTAATTGCTTATCAATCCTTACAATTTTCTTTATCTTATACATTAGTTCTTGTGACAATTTTTCTTATCCATACCATGATTAAGAATTTCTAGAGATAAAAATAACTAAAAAGCCCTTGGAGATGGTTGTAATGAAGACATTGAGAGAGAGCTATTTTAACTATTAGAAAGAGGTTAGAGGGTTGGAGGAATTCGAAAAACGAGAAGAATGGAAGAGGATTAATTTTAGTAAACTAAGGGAAGATAGTTAAATTCAAACTTTGTAGACATTTGTCATATATTCAAACCATTATATATTCTAGAATATGAACCACGTAAATACACTAGACCATTAACAAATACCATAGCAATATTATATTAGATTTTTTCTACGTGCCACTACCAATCAACCATTTTTCAATGCTAAATATCTATTATTAAAATTCTCAAGTTCTAATGTATAACAAATAGTTATTTTTTTATACAATTTAGTGCACATGGGCCCGTTTCAAGACTATGTCGAGTGGATTCATAATCAAAGATGACAACCTAAAACATTTAGTTAGTATGCAATTTTGTATGCTGAAAATATGACGTACAAATCATATCAATAATAAATATTTTTCCTACTTAGAGCAACTATAAGATTATAAAATTTGCATGCCCTTAAAACAAATTTTATATAAATCTATAACACTTATCAAACCATCATTCTTTTTAATAAATGGATTATGCATGGGCATAAAATTATAGAAAAAAGATTCAAGTAATGTGACACTAAATTTTTTCATGCAACACTTCTAGTACATAGTAGTGATAATCTATACTTGCAAATCTCAAGTTCTAATGATTGATAAATAGTTAGACAAAAAACATGCATAGTTGCTCTGCTTAATATATTCCACCACTAAATATAGGTTATTGAAGCTTTCTTAATAAAGTAATTGCTTAATTCACTTTAAAGATGACAAGCTAAAAAATATGTTTTGCATGATATATTTCACCACAATCGCTTGAGTTGATTCACTATCAAAGATTATTATATGTAACATATCCTTTATATAGAATTTGTGTGTGTTGAAAATAGGATTTAAGACCATCTTAACAATAAACTTGAAACAACTCATTGTATTTTCATATTTGCATGCTTCTAAAACATATTTTCAGGAATCCATCATCACTTGTTAAACCATAATAATATTTTTTTTACAAAAATAGACTATGTATACGTATTAAATCATAGAGGAAGATTTGAGCAATATGACACTAGATTTTTCGACTAATCTACCATTCACATGGTGATGATTTATACTTGCATATCTTAAGTTTTAGTGTATGATAAATAGTTTGTTGTACAAAAAATCTTAGGACACCATGGTACACCCAAGACTCACTTGAGTTGGTTCATTGCCTTAAATATGATAAATTGAAAAATATAATCTGCATCAAATATTTTGACACTAAACAAATTATGTTGAAACCACCTTAACAGTTGATTTTTTTTTTTTTTGGGTGACCTGCAAGATTATCAAATATACACAAACTCTTAAAATAAATTTTGTAATAATCTATAATTACTTTTCAAACACCGTAGCATTTTTCAAAGCAAGGACCATACAAGTGCATTAGACCAGTAAGGAAGTTCTAAGCAACACCATATTAGATTGTTTACATGGCATATCCAAGCTATCATTGGTTAATTGACCAAAACTTAATAGTTATTTTTACTTAATAGTTACTTTTACTTTTTGAGCAACCCTAAGGATTATCAAATTCAAGTGGCTTACAATAAATTTTGCAACCGTTTGTAATTATTTGCTAGACTACCATAACTTTTTTAGTTAAGGAAGATCCAAGAAATGCCATACTAGATTTTTTATGAGGCATGTTTAATCTATCATCAATTAATGGTGATGATCCATGCCTGCAAATATTGAGCTCAGACAGAAGGCTTTAGGTCATGCCTCTTCTATAGTGCCAGGGACTGCGTGAGACTGATTCTTGATTTCTTAGACAATGATCATCAGCAAAGGATTTTTTGGAGTAAAGGTTCAGTTTAAAATTTCTCTCCAAATAAATCTCATCCATTGATCTGTTGAGCCAAAATTTAGGATCAACAAATAGTATTAGGGTTGTCAATGGGCTGCTTTAAGCCTAAGCGCAACCAAGTTTTGATTTTAGATCTCAAGACAAACATTAACCAAGCCCAAATCAAATCTCAAGTCTAAGCTTAACCTTGTTGTGGCCTATGGCTAATATATTGGGCCATGATAGGCCTGGTCAAACCTCTATTCATGTGAATTTGAAAATTTAAAGTGGAATCAAACTTTTGAGTCATGGAAAAGACTTGTATCACCCTTTGATACAGCAAGTGCACATTGGATGCGCGGATTAACCTATGCCTATACCACCATGCGTGCAGTGCGTGCCAAGACCCATTAAGCCTCGGCACAAGTGATGACACGCACGCGCCAATCTGTAAGTCCAGTGTGCACTTACTGCACCAAAAGGTGGTGCAGCAAAATTTTTCCTTTGAGTCATAAAGCTTTCGAGCTTTCTCAAGTTAGGACAGCCTAGCACGTTCACAATCCTAAAATCCTCATATCTATTGGATGAATTTTCATTGAAAACTTATTATATGCCGCACTATATTGATATTAGCATTATACCCATATAGCCTTTACACATGACTCTTTCTCATTGATTTAGTTTTCATCCATTACCTGTGGCTTTTGTGGCCATAAAAGAAAATGCGGGATCGCTTTGAACTTTTAGGGTGCAAAACAAATTTTTTTTTTTTTTGTACAACATTTGTAAAATAAAGCTGGCTATCCATTTATTATAATCATCGTCACATATAATAAAACATTGGTCATTATTTATTTCCATTCTTTAGGTAATAGGCTATCAATTTTATATTAATAGACCATTAATAGTAAAAAGATTGTTATATTAATGTAAAGAGGATTTTGTATATTAATCTTTATGGATTTCTATATTTCTATATTAATTTTTGCAAACTTCATAATTGCTTATCAATCCCTATAATCTTTTGTCTTACATATTAGCTCTTGCATTAATTTTTTATATCCAAACTAAATTATTAAAGATGGAAAATAACTAAAAAGCCCTTGGAGATGGCTGTAATGAAGATATGTTAAAGAGGAGATATCTCTTTTAACTATTGGAGAGAGATTGGAGTGTTGGAGGAATTCTAGAAATGAGAAGAATGGAAAAGGGTTAACTTTATCAAACTAAGGGCAACAAAGAATTATTAAATCCAGATTTTGCAAATATATGCCATATGTTGAGAATTGTGTCATAAAGCTAATCATCTAACATGTAGATGATTGTGCAAGTTATAAATATATATGAATTATTAATTAATAAAATATTTATTTGACGGTTCATCACATTGCATCTTTCTGAAATAAATTCTTTTGTGATGGAGTCCTTAGAATCATAATCGATTCAATAAAAAGAGGATTTATTGAGTGATTCTTAAAATAGTCACGACCAAATGATATATAGTTATAGGACAACTATGTATCAAGTAAAGGTCGTTGTAAGTCATATGGGTTGGTTGTCCTCTTTACCAAGGAGTGTGGTGATCTAGTATGACATATAGGTGAGGTGTATGACATCTTACTGAACGTGACCAATCTGCGGAATACTCTTCTGCCAAGAAGTGTTTGTAAAGGGATATGGATATAAGTATCCCTTTGACCTGAGAACACCATGATAGCTTGCAAGCAACCTACTGTATTTTGGTGCTGGACTACCTAGATGTTTACTCCAGTGACAGAAGGTTTATGGGTACAGTAAAGTACTTGTGTAGCAGTGAGTAGATCAAGATGGGATTGACCCCTCCAAATAGTTTGAAGTAAATGTCTCACTATGTTTTAATTTAGTAAAACCTTGGTCAAGGTAGTCCTTATGAGAAGTCATAGGACTTGTGAAGATTGAGACACTTTATGGATGAGCTGATTAAGAATTGGCAGTTAAACCCTAAATCATCTTAAACATTGAGGGTCAAAGGGATGAATTATATGGTAACAATATGCCAAAGGTTCTTGATTATTGCTCTGCAACCTTCGGCCTATCCAGATATCGGGTGTCATTGCTAGATGGCTACTTCGATTAGTATTAGAAGTGTTTCAGTGCTACCGGCTTAGTGTTCGAACCTATGGGGCCACACACCATAGGGAATTCTGCTTGACTAGATGAATGAAAAATTAAATGTTAGTAAATTAATTAAAGAATTAAATTAGCAATACGA
Source organism: Calamus simplicifolius (assembly GCA_900491605.1). Lineage (NCBI taxonomy): Eukaryota > Viridiplantae > Streptophyta > Magnoliopsida > Arecales > Arecaceae > Calamus > Calamus simplicifolius. Next base: position 847,428 of record UESW01004301.1, read on the forward strand.
TTGCTAGCCAGATCAATTTGATTGAGCTATGAATATCTGGGTCAAATCAAATGGGATTTGGTTTGGGCTCAAATTTAAGTAAGCCTAATGTTAAGATTCTTACCCGTTTAAATTCAAATTATGAATTTGAATTTCAAACTAATTTTAATTTCAAGTTTGAAGTTTGAATTTTGAATTCAAAATTTTAAGTTTGAATTTAAAATGGATGTTAATGACCTCTCCCTACTTACCCCTCATTCTTTATCTTCTAATTTTTTTTGGTTTTTAACTTAAAAAAAAGATGAAGGGTTTCTTCTTTTTCATTTTTGGCTAAAAAGAAGATGAAGGGTTTCTTTCTAATCTTGTAAGAAATGTTAGAAAAGGAAAAGATAGGGAGACGAGAAATTTTTAGGGTGAAAGGGATTCTGCCATAGGTAAAAGGTTTCCTATATATATTTTTTAGACAACTCCAAGAGCACCTTGGTGTTTAAAAGAAGAAATCTCATCGTCAAAGCCTTGGAGAGGAGCTAGCACTCCGAAAAGGCTAATCAAGATCAGAACCCCGGTGTAGATCACCTGTAGAGGCCATACACCTTTGTGTTGCTCATAAAAGTTGTACCTACCATTGGCTTTTATTGCTGTGAGAGTCATTAAGCATCCAAAGATGAAAGATTCAATAGTTACTCATGATTTAGATATGATCTAAGACACTAGGCCACAAATATAAATATGATCTATGTTATTTATATTTACATAGATTTGATCTGTGTACTTTTCTTTTATACCTTTATATATATAATTTTTATATATTGATCATGTTGTAGGCTGATATTTGATTAGATCAATATCTTATTGCTTTCTTTACTTATTTATTTTAGAAAATTTTAAAATGCATACCTATAACCTACAAAAGATTAACTAACAATGGTATTAGAGCCTGATTTGTGCTCTTAGCTTCTATCATGCTCTACTCTGGGATGGTCCAATGGGGGCAGCTACTGATAGTTCCCCGAATCATTGTGCCCAACGAGCATCTGGTAGGGATATCAGGGATGCACCAATGAGGGAGGCTATGGTAGTTCCTCGGTGCGTGGTGCCTAACTATCCATGACTCAGAGAGTGCAATAGGCTACTGAGAGCACTTGAAGGCTGATTTGGTATGAAGCCAAGTACTTGGATTGGGTGGATTCACCAGGCCGTCCGATCATAGGAGAGAAGTAGGGCTTAAAGAGCCTCTCTTTTCATTCAATGGGGTCTCCTATGGTGATAGGGGTGCCACTTGTGTCATGACCCATGAAGAAGAAAAGTGAAGAGAATATAGATTAAAATTGTTTTAATCTTATTTTTGGATGGTATGATCATAAACTGTTTTAATTTTTGCAAAATTTGTTTTACATGTTAAATTAAAATTATTTGAACTTTAAAGTTCGTTGAATTTAATTAAAAAATTAAATTATCTTTAATGACAAAAAAATCTAGAAATATGATTTAAAGATCTTAAGTCATTTGCATAAGATTTAAGGGTCATGGGTTAGCTTGAGTTAGATCCTTAATTGGGTTAGACCTAAGTTTAGATTAATTGGACTAAAAAGAGAACTTAAATTTAATCAAAAGTTGAGTTAGGTTACATTCTCTTTAGATCTCTCTAATTAGTTATATTGATCAGTCCATAAAACTAAATGGGCCTAATTTGTGGCTCAGTGGTGAGCCCAAGTTTTTTAAGCTAATCTAAACAAATATGATGAACCCATCCCCTGAACTCACTTACCTAAAAAATATGGTCAATCAAAATTGATTGGGTAGCTCATTGATTCGAGCTAGCCCATGTCACCTATGTTGAATCAGTATGACTGATTTAGGTATCCATGGACTAATTGTTCATGAACCCTTCTATAAGTTAGTGGGAGGATTCTTGATTATGGTCTATGTGTTCTCTTTATATGTCACACTTTAAAGTGAAACCCTCTAAATTATTAGGTCCTTAAAATGATGAAGTTATGGGGATAACTAAGTCTTAGCCTCTCATTAATTAGATGGTAATGGGTCCAATAGTTGGGTGATCATTGGCAGACCCAAAGGTCAAATGTTTATCAGGCTATTGGAATTGCCAATCCTAATATGATGGCTCAATATGACTCTCTTAATGATGGTCAGGTGGGCTGGCCAAAGTTGGGCTTGACTATTCATTGGTTAGAAGCATTGAATTTTGTCATGTTAATGGTTGGACCTAACCAGGACCTTCAATAGGAGGCCCAAAGGCTGATTGAAGTGCATCCTGGGATAAAATTAATTACTAGAAGTTACTTGGAGAAGTAATTGGTTAAAGAACCTACCTTTAGATGCACATGGGTGGGCTGACCAAAATTGGGCTCATGTATTATCTATTGGATTCTAGTACTGACTAAGGGATTAAGAGTAATTCCTCGGGTTGGAGGTAGAGGCTACCAATCTGAATAAAATAGTAGGAGGGCATTTAAGACTAAAGTCCATGTCTTTAATAATTCATATACAATAATAGGTTTTTGGTTTTTCTTTCAGATAATGTCTACCAACTTATCGCTCCGATTGTTGCTTGACAATGAAAAACTTATGGGTCCCAACTTTGATAGCTAGTATCGAAGGCTTAGGATTGTCCTAGAGTATGAATGGATCCTTTATGTGATAACGAATCCAGCACCTGAAGTTTCTGCTCCTAATGCTTGGAGTTTGGTCAGGGATACTTATCAGAAGTGGCTCTCTGATCGGACCACTGTCCAATGTGTAATGCTAGCAGCAATGAACGATGAGTTTAGTCACAAATTTGAGGAAGCCCAACCAGAGAAAATTCTTCAAAAGTTGAAGGAATCCTTTGGGACACTAGATGATGTTGAGAGGTACAAGGTCTCTTGTGTCATCTACAATGCACGGATGCATGATGGAGCCTCAGTCACTGATCATGCATTGTACATGATCGAGATGATTGAGTGCTTATGCAAACTCAGTTGTTCCTTGTATGAACAACTTGGGAAAGATGTGATACTGAACTCCCTGCCTCCTTCCTATCTCAACTTTCTTGATTATTATAGAATGAATAAGCCTGCAGTAAACTACCATAGTCTACTTGGTTTATTATAGACTTATGAGAAAGATCACCAGCTCAGTAAAGGGGTGATGAATTTAGTAGAAGATTCTTTGGGAGGTCATCGTCCCTTTAAGAAAGGAAAAAAGAAAAATAAAAGAAAGAAAGTGCAAAATACTGGGATCAATCAGGCCAAAAAGGTTAAAGCTGATCATAGTAAGGTGAAGTGCTTCTTTTGCAAGAAGCAGGGTCATTGGAAGAGGAACTGTCCTCTTTATATTGAATCCCTTGATCCCAATAGGTCCAAGAAGAGGAAGCAGCAAGAAAATGCTGAACAAGGTAGTTATATGATAATGCCTTGTTATTTCTCTATCTATGATACTACTAATTGGGTATTGGATACTGAATGTCCAATTCACATATGCAATTCTTTGCATGAACTTCAAGTTAGTAGAAGATTCGAGGACGGTGAGAGATTCTTAAATGTGAAAAATGGAAGCTAAGTTCTAATCCTGGCATTGGGAGTCGTCAAACTTGTTTTTGAGTCTTGTACAATCTTTTTAAATGAATACCATTATTGTCCATCTTTCATTTTAAATGTTATTTCTGTAGGCCAATTGGCCATGTCTGGTTATGAACTATCAATAAAGAATGACATTTATAAAATCATTATGAATGGTTCTGTTATGATGAATGGATATATGAGTAATAGAATATATGTACTATCCTGACCTGTTAGTATAATGTATACATCTAGCAAACGCCCTAAGATAAACGATATTAGTAATGCTTACCTTTGGCACTGCCGACTAGGTCATATTAATAAGAATAGGATAAACAGGTTGAGACAAGAAGGTCTACTTATGGCTAATGATTTTGAATCATTATCAACCTGTGAATCTTATCTTCTGGGTAAAATGACCAAATCATCTTTTGGTAAAAAAGGTGAATGGGCCAATGAAATTTAAGTCTGGTACATACCAATGTATGCAGACCTAAGAATATCAGTGCCAGGGGTGGGTAAAATTTTTTCATTATGTTTACATACGATCTTTTGAGGTATGGTTATATATTCTTCATAAAACATAAGTCTGAATCATTTGAAATGTTCAAATGATATCATAATGAAGTAGAAAAATAAACTGAAAAGTTTATCAAAACCCTTCAATCAGATCGAGGTGGTGAATATCTTTCCAATGAGTTTCTAACATATCTTGAGGAGAATGAGATTCTCTTTTAATGGATACCTTCAGGGACACCTCAGTTAAATGGAGTATCTAAAAGGAGGAATCGAACCCTGTTAGACATGGTTCGATCCATGATGGGCTTTGCTTCTCTACCGATCTCCTTTTGGGGTTATGCTTTAGAGTCAGTTTGTTATATTTTAAATAGGATTCCATGTAAGTCCGTTAACAAAATACCATATGAGATATAGACTGGGCATAAGCCAATACTCTCACACCTTCAGGTCTAGGGCTGCCCAGCTTATGTTAAACATTTGGAAACAGATAAGCTTAGACCTAGGTCTGACCGGTGCCTATTTGTAGGGTATCCAAAAGAGTCTAAGGGGTATTACTTTTACTTTCCTGAAAAACAAAAGTTGTTCGTCAGTCTTAGGACTATCTTTTTAGAAAAAGAGTTCCTTAGTGAAGGAACTGGAGCCACTAAGGTTGAACTTAGTAAAGTTCAACAAGTAGAAAAATTGACACACTTAAGAGATGACATAGAAATGGTTTTGACTAGATCAAACCCAAGCCCATACAGGAATCATTAAGGAGATTCAATAAGGTACTGCATCAGTCGGACAGATACTATGGTTTCTTGATCCGGAATGGCGATCCTATTGAACTTGATGAGAACAATGAGGATTTGATCACCTATATAGATGCAATGTAGAGGTCTGACTCTGAGAAATGGCTAGAAGCCATAAAATCTGAAATGTAGTCTATGAAAATCAATAATGAATGGACATTGGTTGATCCATCCGAGGGGATAAAACCCATTGGGTGCAAATGGATTTTCAAAAGGAAAAGAGGCGTAGATGGGCAGATAGAGACCTATAAAGCCCATCTGATTGCTAAGGGATATCATCAACGTTATGGTATAGACTATGATGAGACATTTTCTTCTGTGGTAATGTTCAAATCCATTCGAATTATGCTTTCTTTAGCAGCACACTTTGATTATGAAATCTGGCAAATGTATATCCGAATAGCTTTCCTGAATGGTGAGCTATAAAAGGAGGTGTATATTATATAACCTGAAGGGTTTACATCCATAGATGAGTCAAAAGTGTGCAAGCTTCAAAGATCAATTTATGGATTGAAGCAGGCATCTCGGAGTTGGAACATGTGTTTTGATAGACGTATGGTTTCGTTAGGAATAGAGAAGAACCTTGTATTTACAAATGGGCTAATGGTTATGTAGTTGTATTCCTTGTATTGTATGTGGATGATATTCTCTTAATTAGGAATGACATCCTAGCACTACAGGGAATAAAGGTCTGGTTGTCATCTCAATTTTCTATGAAGGACTTGGGTGAAGCCTCTTATATACTTGGTATAAAAATCTATAGAGATAGATCTAGGAGGCTTCTGGATTATCCCAATCTACGTAGATAGACACTGTGCTGAAACGGTTCAGCATGGAGAATTCCAAGAAAGGCTATCTCCCAATAGGCTATAGAATTTTTCTCTTCAAAAAGGATTGTGCGACAACACCTGAGGTAAGAGAGGGTATGAGTAGGATTCCATATGCTTTAGCAATGGGTTCTATCATGTACGCTATCACATGTACTAGACCAGATGTGGCATATTCACTAGGGATAGTGAGTATATACCAGTCTGACCCAGGTGAAGCTCATTGAAAAGTAGTTAAGACTATTCTTAAGTATTTATGATATACTAAGGACCAATGGCTAATTTATGGAGAACCTGACTTAAAACTTATGGGGTATACATACTCAGTTTTTAGTCAGATAGGGATGATAGCAAGAGTGTGTCAGGATTTATTTTTACCCTAAATGAAGGAGCGATCTACTAAAAAAGTTTCAAGCAGCACACTGTGGCGGACTCCGTTTACAAGGCAAAATATATTTCAACATCGGATGCAGCAAAGGAAGCTGTATGATTGCGAAAGTTTTTTAAAGAACTGGGAGTGACACCTTCTTTGGATGGTCCTATTTCGGTGTACTGTGATAACACCAGAGCCATTGCTCAAGCCAAAAATCCAAAGTTTCATCAACGCATCAAACATATTTTGCACCGTTATCACCATGTGCGAGAAATCATGGAGCGAGATAACATCGACCTTCAGAAGATTGATGGAAAGGAGAACCTAGCCACCCATTCACTAAATCTCTCGAAATCAAGAATTTCATGACCATAAATGGAAGATGGGTATTAGATACTATTCTGAGTGGCTTTAGTCCAAGTGGAAGTTGTTGGGAATTGTGTCCTAAAGCCAATCAACTAACATGTAAATAATTGTGCAAGTTATAAATATATGAATTATTAATTAATAAAATATTTATTTGGTGGTTCATCATATTGCATCTTTCTAAAATAAATTCTTTTGTGATGAAGTCCTTAGAACCATAATCGATTCAATAAAGAGAGGGTTTATTGAGTGGTTCTTAAAATAGTCGTGACCAAACGATATATAGTTATAGGACAACTATGTATCAAGTAAAGGTCGTTGTATGTCATATGTGTTGGTTGTTCTCTTTACCAAGGAGCGTGGGACACTGGTATGACATGCAGGTGAGGTGTATGACATTTTACTGAAAATGACCAATATGTGGAACACTCTACTGCCAAGAAGTGTTCATGAAGGGATATGGATATATACATGTATCTCTGACTTAAAATCACCATGGTAGCTTGTAAGCAACCTAATGTACATTAGTACTGAACTACCTAAATTTTTAATCCAATGACAGAAGGTTTATGGGTGCAGTAAAGTACTTATGGAGCAGTGAGTGGATCAAAATGGGATTGACTCCTCCAAATAGTTTGGAGTAAATGTCTCATTGTATTTCAATTTAGCAAAACCTTAGCGAGGATAGTCCTTATAAGAAGTCACAGGACTTGTGAAAATTGAGACACTTTATGGATGAGCTGATTAAGGGTTGGCAGTTAAACCCTAAGTCATCTTGAGCTTTGAGGGTCAAAGGGATGAATTATATGATAACCATATGCCAAAGGTTCTTGATTGTTGCTCTGCAACCTTCGGCCTATCCAGACGTCGGGTGTCATTGCTAGATGGCGACTTCAATTAGTATTGGAACTGTTACAGTGCTACCGGCTTAGTGTTCAAACCCATGGGGTCACACACCATAGGGGATTCTGCCTGACTAGATGATTGAGAAACTAAATGTTAGTAAATTAATTAAAGGATTAAATGTTGGGAATTGTGTCCTAAAGCCAATCAACTAACATGTAAATAATTGTGCAAGTTATAAATATATATAAATTATTAATTAATAAAATATTTATTTGGTGGTTCATCACATTGCATCTTTCTAAAATAAATTCTTTTGTGATGAAGTCCTTAGAACCATAATCGATTCAATAAAGAGAGGGTTTATTGAGTGGTTCTTAAAATAGTCGCGACAAACGATATATAGTTATAAGACAACTATGTATCAAGTAAAGGTCGTTGTATGTCATATGGGTTGGTTGTTCTCTTTACCAAGGAGTGTGGGATACTGGTATGACATGCAGGTGAGGTGTATGACATTTTTCTGAAAATGACCAATCTGCAGAACACTCTACTACCAAGAAGTGATCATGAAGGGATATGGATATAAGTGTATCTCTGACCTAAAATTACCATGGTAGCTTGCAAGCAACCTAATGTACATTGGTACTAAACTACCTGAATTTTTAATTCAATGACAGAAGGTTTCTGGGTGCAGTAAAGTACTTATGGAGCAGTGAGTGGATCAAGATGGGATTGACCCCTCCAAATAGTTTGGAGTAAATGTCTCACTGTATTTCAATTTAGCAAAACCTTAGCCAGATAGTCATTGTGAGAAGTCGCAGGACTTGTGAAAATTGAGACACTTTATGGATGAGCTGATTAAACCCTAAGTCATCTTGAGCTTTGAGTGTCAAAGGGATGAATTATATGATAACCATATGCCAAAGGTTCTTGATTGTTGCTCTGCAACCTTCGGCCTATCCGGACATCGGGTGTCATTGCTAGATGGCGACTGCGATTAGTGTTGGAAGTGTTCCAATGCTACCGGCTTAGTGTTCAAACCCATGGGGTCACACACAATAGGAGATTCTGCCTGACTGGATGATTGAAAAACTAAATGTTAGTAAATTAATTAAAGGATTAAATTGGTAATACAATTGCTGGCTAGATCAATTTGATTAAGCTATGAATATCTGGGTCAAATCAAATGGGATTTGGTTTGGGCTCAAATTTAGGTAAGCCTAATGTTAACATCCTTACCCATTTAAATTCAAATTATGAATTTAAATTTTAAATTGATTTTAATTTCAAGTTTGAAGTTTGAATTTTGAATTTAAAATTTTAAGTTTGAATTTAAAATGGATGTTAATGACCTCTCCCTAATTGCCCCTCATTCCTTATTTGACCCACTTATTGATTTTGATGATTAACAAAAGCCATAAGTATATTTTTTATGTTACTAATGAGATTAACAAGTGTTTGAGGAACTTAGAAAGGTTAAATTATTCAAAAGTTATATAAAATCTATTTGAATCAGTTTTAATGGAATATATCAAAGTTCAGAACTTGGAGCCGACACCCACAGTGTTTGGAGCCGACTCCAGAGCATATCAGAACGTTTAAGAATTTTGGCATGGTTTAGAGTGACACCTAGATATTTAGAGCTGACTCTAACCTGAGATACAGAGAAATATTTTTGAGTCAGTTCTCGGAGCCGACACCTGGAAATTTAGAGCCGACACCTGAAATTTTGGAGTCGACACCTGGAAAGTTAGAGCCGACTCTAACCTGAGAACAGAGAGTGTATTTTCAGGATAATGTTAGAGTCGACACCTCAGAACTTAAAGCTAACTCCAGATCGCTTCGAGCCGACACCACAGTTTATCCGAGCCGACATCCCGACGGACTTTTTATTTCTATTTTTGGAAACCCAACTTGGAGCCGATACCTTAAAGTTTGAGCCAACTCCAACCTTTCAGAAATGATTTTTGAAATCTGTCAGAGCGGATTCCAACGGTAACATTTCTTCACCTAACCCCCAACGGATCTATTTCTTTGCGTGAGGAAGTAATCCAAGTACATTTTAACGGCTATTTTTCACCTAATCTTAGATTAAGGAAGATTATAAAAAGGGGTTCGTCCGCTCAAAAACTATGAATGAAAAAGAGAACGTAAAAATAGAGAAAATCAAGAAATTTTCAAAGAGGAAATTTGCTGTGTCAAAGCCTATTTGTTATTGAGAGATAGAAGAGAAATCCAAAGGCGTTTCAAGATCAAATCCGAAGGATTTTTACTGTTTTGAAAAAGAAGAGCTAGAGCCCTAAATTTCAAACTTCTCTTCAATAAGCTTCATTCAAGAATCATAGTTCAAATCTTATTAGCCCATTCAGAAGAGAAGAAGAAAAAAGAAGAAAAGCTTAACTTCAAATCGCTTTAAAACAGGCTTTTCTATTCTCATTTATTTACATTATATATTTGCTCATTTGAAGAGCTTTAAATTGTTGTAAACTTATAATTGAATAGTTTGCTATCTAATTCAATCAGGTAATTGAATTAGTTAAGGTAGTTGACCTCGGGGTAAGCTAAGAGTAGCTTACGTTGGGTTGTATGCTGATGAACTCGTGAAAACCAGCTGGGTTCGTTGTGACCCCGTGTAAAACAACAAGTTCGAGTTGTGATCTTGCAAAACAACTCAGCTGTAATCAGGGTGATTATAGTGTGGACCCAAGAGTTGCTTGGGAGTGGACGTAGGTATGGCTAACACCGAACCACTATAAATCTTGTGTGTTTGCGTGATTATTTATCTCTCTCTATCTTCTTCTATATTGTACTTAGCATCATTGCACCACTTCATTTGTGCACACTTAACTTGTGAAATTATTTTTAATTGTTAAATTTTAAAAAAGAACCCAATTCACCCCTTTGGGTTGCCATCTGGGCCAACAATTGGTATCAGAGCTTGTGCTCATTTTGGCCTGATTTAATAATCAAGAGCTAAAGATCCAAATGGCAGCTCAAGCTGGATCATCTTTTTCTGAAGGTCAATCCACAAATCGGCCACCTTTGTTTAGAGGCACAAATTATTCATATTGGAAACCTATAATAAGAATTTTTATTCAAGCTTTAGATTATGAATTATGGAGTATCATTATTAATGGTCCTGGCACTCCCACACACATAGTAGACGGATCTATAGTTCCTAAGCCCGAAAGGGATTGGAATGAAAATGATAGGAAAATGGCTCAGCTTAATGATAAAGCCATGAATGTCTTATACTGTTCTTTGGATGCAAATGAATTCAATCGAATATCTACTTGTATTTTTGCCAAAGAATATGGGATAGGTTGGAAGTCACTCATAAGGGTACCAACCAAGTTAAGGAATCCAAAATTAACATACTAGTGCACAAATATGAACTTTTCAGCATGGAACAAAATGAGTCAATTACATGCATGTACACTAGATTTACTGATATTGTAAATGGATTGAAAAGTCTTGGTAAGACTTATTCTAACTCTAAATTAGTGCGAAAGTTCTTAGGTCTCTTCCAAGATCATGGGAAGTGAAAGTAACAGCAATCCAAGAAGCCAAAGACTTGAATGTTCTACCATTAGAGGAGCTACTTGGATACCTTATAACCCATGAGCTTACAATGAAACAACATCAAGAGGAAGAGGTGAAAAAGAAAAGAACAATAGCTCTCAAGGCTGCAGAAAATGAAAAGAGCAACAGTGAAGATGATGAAACAGCTCCCCTTGCTAAGAAATTCAAGAAATTAATGCAAAGAAGGAGACTCTTCCATAAGAGAAAGTCTGGAATAAAAATGGAAGGAGAAAGAGATAAAGAAAAGGATAAGGACAAGGAAAAAGATCCCTTGATATATTATGAATGCTAGAAACTGGGACATTTTAGATCAGAATGTCCTCAATTAAAGAAGGGATACAAGAAAAAGAAGAAAGCTTATGTTGCAACTTGGAGCGACAGTGAAGAGTCTTCATCCGAAGAACAAAAAGAGGTTGCAAACATATGCTTCATGGTGAATGATGACAATGAGGTAAATTCTAAAACTCTCAATGATGATTTTACTTTTGATGAATTGTATGATGCTTTTAATGAATTAGTTAGTGATTTCAAGAGTTTGAGAACCAAAAACAAAACTTTGAAAACTGAAAACTTAAATCTTCTCAAAATGAAAAATGAACTTGTTTTTTAGATCAAAATTTTGAAATCAGAAAAGAAGATATATTGAAAGAAAGAGTCAATTTCTAATGAAAATCTTAATCTGAAGAAAGAAGTTGATAAGTATAAGAATATTTTTGATAAATTTACAAATAGCTCAAAAATCTTAATTTACTTTTAAACAATCAAAGAGTTGTTTTTGATAAAACTGGTTTGGGATATAGACCACATATGAAACAAAAATATGTCAACAACTTCTTTATAAAGAAAACAATCAAAGATGATATTTCATGTTATCATTGCAACAAAAAGGGGCATAAATATTATGAATGTAATTTTAAAATGTCTCATAAGAATTTAAATCTTAAAGGTAAAAAAATATGGGTTCCAAAAGGAACAATCTTTATTGCTACTAACTATAAAGGACCCAAGAAGGCTTGGGTACCTAAACATAATATTTGATTGCCTTGCAGGAGTGTCTTGCGGCCAAAGGATCAAAAAAAATGGTATCTTGATAGTGGCTGCTCAAGACACACGACGGGTGACAAGGAGCAATTCATCACGTACCATTGAAATCAAAAGAGGAGGAGTTGTAACTTTTGGAAATAATGGCAATAGCCAAATTATGGGCTTTGGTAAAATTCAAATCACTCCATCCACTTTTATTGAAAATGTTTTGTACGTTGATGGATTAAAGCATAATTTAATTAGCATTAGCCAACTATGTGATAAAAGTTTCAAAGTTTCCTTTGAAGCTTCTATTTGCACTGTATCAAATCCCATTGATAATGGCATTATATTTATTGAAAATAGAAATGACAATGTATACTTAATTGATTTGGATAATTTATCTACTAGTAATCATTGCTTAATTGCTGATAATGCTAAGGTAAATGAGATTGGATGCTATGGCATTGTAGACTAGGTCATGCAAGCACACACTTAATTTCAAAATTAATTAGAATGGATTTAGTTAAAGGTCTTCCAAAACTAGATTTTGAAAATAATAGAATTTGTGATGCATTTCAATTTGGAAAACAAACTAGAAACTCTTTCAAATATAAAAATATTGTTTCTACTACTAGGCCACTAGAGCTACTACATATGGACCTTTTTGGACCTACTAGAACCACTAGTCTAGGAGGAAAGAAATATGGTCTTGTGATAGTATATGATTATTCTAGATTCACTTGGGTATTATTTTTAGCTCATAAAGATGAGACTTCCCTATATTTTTGAAATTCTTCAAGAAAGTCATAAATGAGAAAAACAACACCATAGTATCTCTTAGAAGTGATCATGGAACTGAATTTGAAAATCATTTATTCAAAATTTATGCATTGAAAATGGCATTCATCATAACCTTTCTGCACTTAGAATACCTCAACAAAATGGAGTTGTAGAAAGGAAAAATAGAACTTTAGAAGACATGGCCCGTACCATGCTATGTGAAAGCCAACTCCAAATTTCTTGGCGGAAGCTATAAACACTGCATGTTACATCCTAAATAGAGCCTTAATTAGACCAGTTTTTAAGAAAACTACCTATGAATTATGGCATAATACGAAACCTAACATTAATTATTTTCATGCATTTGGTTGTCGTTGTTTCATTCATAATAATGGTAAAGACAATCTTGGAAAGTTTGATGCAAAATCTGATGAAGGTATATTCTTAGGATATTCTACTTCTAGTAAAGCCTATAGGGTATTTAATAAGAAGTATTTAACTATAGAAGAATCAATTCATGTAGTATTTGATGAGCCTTTAGCATCAAGTTTTGAAAAGATTGATGATGAGGAAGATACAAATTTGCTTGAAAGAGAGATTGAAAAATTGAATGTAGATGTATCTTCAGATCATAAACCTGAGGCTAAGGATGATGTTCACCTAAGGATGATGGTGTTAATACTACTCGTAATGATGTAGATCTACCTAGAGATTGGAGATATGCTTATGGTCATCCAAAGGACTTGATCATAGGTGATCTATCTCAAGGTGTAAGAACTAGATCATCAATGAGAAATATCAATAATCATCTTGCATTTGTGTCTCATATAGAACCTAAAACTATCGAGGAAGCCGATAAAGATAGTAATTGGATGTTAGCCATGCAAGAGGAATTAAATCAATTTACTAGGAATAAAGTATGGACCCTTGTAGACAGACCCAAAGGTCATCCTGTTATAGGATCTAAATGGGTGTTTAGAAATAAATTAGATGAAAATGGCATTGTAATTAGAAATAAAGCTAGATTAGTTGCAAAAGGATATAATCAAGAAGAAGGAATTGATTTTGATGAAACTTTTGCACCTATTGCTAGATTAGAGGCATTAGATTATTACTTGCATTTGCATGTCATATGAACATTAATTAATTTCAAATGGATGTGAAAAGTGCATTTTTAAATGGATTTATAAATGAGGAAGTTTTTGTTGAACAACCACCTGGTTTTAAAGATCATGAATTTTCAAATCATGTTTTTAAATTATACAAAGCACTTTATGATTTGAAACAAGCACTTAGAGCTTGGTATGATAGAATAAGTAAATTTCTAATTGAAAATGATTTTTCTAAAGGAAATGTTGATAAAACCTTATTTTTGAAAAGAAAAGATAAAGATTTATTGGTAGTACAAATTTATGTAGATGATATAGTATTCGGTACTACTAACGATCTTCTATGTCAAGAATTTAAAAGCTGATGCAGGGTGAGTTTGATATGAGCATGATGGGAGAACTTAACTTCTTCCTTGAACTACAAATCAAACAAGAAAGAGAGGGGATTTTTATCAATCAAACAAAGTACACTAAAGAAATTCTCAAAAAGTTTGGTATGAAATTAGTTAAACCTCTTGGAACTCCTATGATTCCCTCATGGAAACTGAATAAAGATGAAGATGGTAAGAAAATTGATCAAAAATATTATAGAGGTATGATCGGTTACTACTTTACTTAACAGCAAGTAGACCTGATATTATGTTTGCTGTATGCCTATGTGCTAGATATCAGTCTGAACATAAAGAATCTCATTTAATTGCTACAAAAAGAATTCTAAGATATTTAAATGGAACTAAAAATGTAGGATTATGGTATTCTAGAGACTCAACATTAAATTTGATTGCATATTCTGATTCTGATTTTCCTAATTGTAACCTAGATAGAAAAAGTACAAGTGGTGCATGCCAATTTTTAGGTAGTAACTTAATATCTTGGTTTAGCAAAAAGCAAAATTCGGTTGCATTATCAACTGCTGAAGCTGAATATGTTGCAGCTGGAAGTTGCTGTGCTCAAATCCTTTGGATTAAGCGACAACTTGAAGATTATGGTATAACCCTTGATAAAACTTCAATTAGATGTGATAATAATAGTGCAATAAATCTAACTAAAAATCCAATTCAGCACTCAAGAACAAATCATTTCATTAGAGAACATGTAGCAAATAACGATATTTGTCTTGATTATGTATGTACTAATGAACAATTAGCTGACATATTTATAAAACCCCTAAGTGAAGAGAGATTTTGTTATCTTAGAGGAGAATTAGGAGTCTATGACCCATCGGAATGATTTTAAATCTCTTAGGAATGACTATCTAGAATTCATTCATTTTCTTAAAAACTATTTTGTGATTCTAAGGAAAATTCATCTAGATATTTGAACCTTTTGATTCACCACATTCCAAGGAAATTTATCCAAAATTTATTAATTATTTTGACAAGTTTTAGATCCTTTGAAAATCTTTTTTTTCACTGAAACTGTCTTAGAGCCGACACCACTGTTAGTGGAGTCGACACCTGTCTGTGTTGCTCTCTGCCTGTGACCTTGGAGCCGACACCCGCCTTTGCGGAGCTGACACTATTTCGGGCACTGACTGTGTTAACGACTTTGAGTCGACACCTAGCTTTACGGGAGTCGACACCCAGCTTTGCGGGAGCCGACACCTTGTGGTCCCAGATTGACTATATAGGGCAGAGTCGACACCTTTTCATTCCAAATCGACTTTAAACTCTTCCAAAACCTTCTCCACACCTTCCAAATCCTAGAATCCTTCTATTTTGTCCCTTCCTAGCTCTCTATGGCACCTAAAAGTCGTCGATCAATCCTTGGAGCACCGGTAACGATAGGAAAAAGGACAGTGAGGCATCCGACACGACAACCTTCGCCCAGCTCGAGTTCTACATCGTCGTCCTCTACTCCTAGTGCTATCCCTAGTCCACCCTCTCCTCAAGTTTATCTTTTAGCCGGGAAAGTCATTACAATGGGTAGAAAGGTGAATTTCGATTTCTTTGAAGCGAAAGGCTTCACTTTAAGGAGGCAGCTTAAGGAGATGGGATGGGAAAATGTATGTTCCCTATATGTTCCCACTTATCAAACCTTAATAAAGGATTTTTATCACAATTTGACTAGAGAAGACGAAGGCATTGTTAGTTTTTTGAGAGGTACAAGAGTTCATCTAACTTCAGTGATTTTAGGAAATTTATTGGAAATACCTGTTATTGGTCTGATTGCCGATTCTCATAGTGAGAGGGGTGAGGCTTTATCAAGATTACTTGGCAGAGAGGTGGCTGAATTTGAAGAAATTAGGGCTAATCAGTTGCCCCTATAGTTGAGACTTTTGCATAACATTGTGGCAGAATTTTGTTCCCCAAGACTGGACGATTTGAGTATGTGTCCGAGAGGGACATTGTGGTAATGAATTGTGTAGTGACTGGCCAACCAATAAACCTACCGGGCATGATGATTTGCTACATGGCGGAGGCTAGCATTAAGAAAAGATCGACATTACCCTATGGTATGATTTTAACAATGGCTTTTCAGAGTTAAGGAGTTAATATATTAGACAATGAGCCAATGAAGAGCCTTAGACATACAGATTACTATAATAAGGCTACCTTACATCGTATGTGCTTTATGAAGATCAATGGACATTGGGAAAGGAAAGGAAATCTAGATGATAGAGCAACTGAGGATGAGACTGCGGCCCCTGGTCTATCAGTGGCAGGACCATCTGTGAGACATCCTTCACCAGGTCCAGCAGTTCTGTACCCCCAGCAGTACTAACACCAGCACCCACATCCTTTGCTCAGCATCCAATGGATTTTCTGAGAGTCAGTTGTAGCAGCTCAAATCCTTATTTACATATCATGAAATCAAAATGAAACATGAGATTGAAAGTCAACTTATGGGATTCAGGCAGCTTTTTTAATCTTTGGAGGACAAGATCAGTGTGATAAATCATCCCTGAGCTCATCTTCAGTAGCTTGAAGAATGATTTAAAGATGATATTTAAGAAAATCAAGGATATAGCAGGTGACTCTGACACATTCCAAATGCAATGCTGAGCTTCAGGAGAAAGTTTCAGTCGCAGCTACTTTAGTTGAGAGAATGCTGAATGATTTTATGAAAATTCAAGAGAAGGGCATGGGACAAATTCTAGAAGAACTGAAAAGAAATTTGAAATTTTGAGATGATTTAGTTTTGTAAATTTGCAGTTTCCTTTTTTTTTTAGTTTGTAACTAGGAGTAATGATATTTTGATATTTTGATGTAATGTGAATGTCTTAATGATATTTTGATATTTTGATGTAATATGAATGTCTTAATGGATATTTGGATATTTTGATGCAATGTGAATGTCTTAATGGATATTTTGATATAATGACTTTATACTCAATGAATGCAATATGAAGTTTATATTTTGATGATATATCTTGATTTAAGCTAAATGCATCCTCTTCTTAACATTTTCATTGATAACAAAAAAGGGAGAGAAAGAGTGTTTATGTATATGCATAGGGCATTTAAAGATAATATGGAGATAGAGTGTTTATATATATGCATAGAGCTATGGAATCAATATTGAATGGATTTAAATATGTATGAAGAAAAAGAATCTATATGCTTGAAATTAAATGAACTTTGTATGCACTTACATAGGGGAAGCTACCTTAGGGAGCTTAACTATGAGAACTTATTTATTTGAAATTTCATTAATTGATCATGAATATACTCAATGTTTTTTTCATCATAAAAAAGGGAAAGATTATTGACCACTTATTGATTTTGATGATTAACAAAAGTCATGAGTATATTTCTTATGTTACTAATGAGATTAACAAGTGTTTTAGGAACTTAGAAAGGTTAAATTATTCAAAAGTTATATAAAAATCAGTTTGAATCATTTTTTAATGGAATATATCAAAGTTCAGAACTTGGAGCCGACACCCATAGTGTTTGGAGCCGACTCCAGAGCATATCAGAACAGTTTAAGAATTTTGGCATGGTTTAGAGTCGACACCTGGATATTTAGAGCTGACTCTAACCTGAGATACAGAGAAATGTTTTATGAGTCATTCTCAGAGCCGACACCTGGAAATTTAGAGCCGACACCTGGAAAGTTAGAGCCGACTCTAACCTGAGAACAGAGAGTGTATTTTTGGGATAATGTTAGAGTCGACACCCTCGGAACTTAGAGCCGATTCCAGATCGTGTCGAGCTGATACCACAGTTTATCGGAGCCAACTCCCCGAAGGACTTTTTATTTCTTTTTGAAAACCGACTTGGAGCCGACACCTTAAAAGTTGGAGCCGACTCCAACCTATCAGAAATGATTTTTTAAAATCTGTCAGAGCGGATTCCAACGGTAACATTTCTTCACCTAACCCCCAACGGATATATTTCTTTGTGTGAGAAAGTAATCCAAGTACATTTCAACGGCTATTTTTCACCTAATCTTGGATTAAGGAATATTATAAAAGGCGTTCGTCTGCTCAAAAACTGTGAATGAAAAAGAGAATAGAAAAATAAAGAAAATCAAGAAGTTTTCGAAGAGGAAATTTTCTGTTTCAAAGCCTATTTGTTATTGAGAGATAGAGAGAAATCCAAAGGCGTTTCAAGATCAAATCGAAGGATTTCCACTGTTTTGAAAAAGAAGAGCTAGAGCCCTAAATTTCAGACTTCTCTTCAATGAGCTTCATTCAAGAATCAGAGTTCAAATCTTATTAGCCCATTCAGAAGAGAAGAGGAAAAGAAGAAAAGAAGAAAAGCTCAAAAATCGCTTCAAAATAGGCTTTTCTATTCTCATTTATTTACATTGCATATTTGCTCATTTGAGGAGCTTTAAATTGTTGTAAACTTATATTTGAATAGTTTGTTGTCTAATTCAATCAGGGTATTGAATTAGTTGAGGTAGTTGACCTCGGGGTAAGCTAGAGTAGCTTACGTTGGGTTGTGTGCTGGTGAACCCGTGAAAACTAGCTGGGTTCGTTGTGACCCCGTGTAAAATAACAAGTTTGAGTTATGATCTTGCAAAACAACTCAGCTGTAATCAGGGTGATTATAATGTGGACCCAAGAGTTGATTGGGAGTGGACGTAGGTGTGGCTAACACCGAACCACTATAAATCTTGTGTGTTTGCCATGATTATTGTCTCTCTCTATCTTCTTCTATATTGTGCTTAGCATCATTGCACCACTTCATTTGTGCACACTTGTGAAATTGTTTTTAATTCTTAAATTTTAAAAAAGAACCCAATTCATCCCCCTCTTGGGTTGCCATCTGGGCCAACACTTATCTTTGTTGCCCAGATGTAGCAACCCAAGAGGGGGGTGAATTGGGTTATTAAAAAAATTGAGATTACTATGCAAGTATGTGCTTAAACCCTAATTTTGATTTGCAGGTGTAGTGGAGTGCACATAATGATAACAGTAGAGAATCAAACAACCACAAACACACAGAAGTTTATAGTGGTTCGGTGCCAAACTCAGCACCTACATCCACTCCCCAAAACCTTTGGGAATTCCACTAATCGTATCACAACGATTACAACCTCTAGCCAAATCAGGCTAGCCCTCTTGTTTATACGGCACAAGGTTGCCAAAAATTCCTAGCCACACCAGGCTAGTCCTCTTGTTTTATGGCACAAGGAAGCCAAATCCCCTAGCCAAACCTAAGCTAGTCCTCTTGTTTCAAGGCACAAGGAAGCCCAAAATAATCAGGGTTAACACTAACCCTTTTACAAAAACGATCAAGGAATGATAAAGAGAAGCTCCCATAATGAGCAAATATTCAGAGTATACTTTACAATTTTTGAAGCAATAAACTCAGCAATGAATGGACGAGATCGAAGTAGCTAAGTCTTGATTGCTTGAAAAGCTTCAAAGATCCGGACGACTTTTTGGAGCAATAAATGAACTTGAATGCACAGCAACAACCACTCAACAATATGCAATATGAGCTCTTTTCTTGGATTTTCTTTCTCTTTAAAAACTCTTTTTCCGTCATGGTGTGCTTCAAATCCCACCTTTTTATAATCATCCAACAAGAAAAGATCCGTTAGATACATTAGGAACAAATGGAAATAAAAACGGGAAGAAAATATAACCGTTATAAATGTTTCCCTTAAGCATTGAATGCTTATCTCCATTTGAGGAAGGAAGAGCACTTCAAACATTCAAAAATCAAAAGTTAAATGTAGCTTAAATAGCAATAGAGAGAGAGAGAAGAGAGAAAGAGCAGCTTAAGAACTCAGGCGGCAGTTGACTGAAAATAACTCCAGGCAGCTGAAGACGTTAATGCATTCGGTGAAGAGATAAAGAATGTAACCTCAGCTAGCTAGTCAGCTAGCTAACAAGAGAGGCCATAGCAAAGAAATCGTCTAGAGGCAGCACGTTAGCTAACTAAAATGGTTGCTGGTTAGCTCTCCAGTTAACTAACAGCAAAGCAAAAAGGTCAAAAGAAAGAGTCGTGCATTCCCAGTTAGCTCCCCAGCTAACTAAAATTTTAAGGCTCTCGGCTGCAGGAACAAAAGGAGACGAGGAGTTAGCTCAGCATTAGCTAAATGATAGCCAGTTAGCTCACTAGCTAACTAATTTCAAAAAGAGTACAGAAACCGCCCAGCTTAGTTAGCTCTCCAGCTAACTAATGAAAAGATAGCTAGCTTTCCAGTTAGCTAAGCAGAGAAAACGAACGGCCAGTGAAGAGAGGGAGTTAGCTCTTTAGCTAACTAAATTTTCAAATCGCACGGCCACACGTTCACCTGTGAAAAAATAGTTAACTAACCAGTTAGCTCAGGATAAAATAATTAGCTAACTAGTTAGCTAAAGGAACCGCCAGCTAGCTAGAAGATATGGCAGCTAGCTCAGCAGTTAACTAGAATTTAAGACAATTTGGCCAGGTAACTGGAGTTAGCTAAAAACGAATTCCAGTTAGCTAACAGGACACCACAAGATAGCTAACTAGCTAGCTAGAAAAAGAGGGTGTTCGGCCAACATACTGAGATGTGAAGATTAGTTAGCCGAAGGATCTCCAGCTAGCTAACAAGCTAGCTAACCAGCTAGCTAAAATACAATGACGTTCGGCCCAAGCACTGTGAATGTTTCCCAGTTAGCTGAAAGTCGTGCCAGTTAGCTAAATGGAATAACAAGCTAGCTAACCAGTTAACTCCCAAGCTAATAAAGATATTCAAAGCAAATTAAATGAAGTACTTTCTTACCAATGAAATTTTGTACGCAGATACTTACTTGCAAGGCGACCGAACTTCCCTGTATCAAGCTTAGAGTGGCCTAACTGTTTTGTAATCATCAAAATCAATATGGGGTCAACAATCTCCCCCTTTTTGATGATGACAAAACCTTTAAGCACATAAGGAGCAAATATAGGAAGTAGACAGGAGTGTAAATAGAAAAACATTATTTCTCCCCCTGTCAACCTAAATAAGTGAACTCTTTTCTTCCCCTGAATATATGGAGTTATTACTTTACTCCATTCCTTAATGTATGCAATAATCTTCTCCCTTTTTGTCATTAATCAAAAAGAAGTTTGAAGAGTTTTGCAATAAATTCAAGCATAATATATCAAGGAGATGTAAGCAATCATACATAATTTGAGCAGTCATTCAGATCATTACAAAATAGAGTAATACAAACATTACACGCCATGGTCTCAAGTCATAAAACATAGTCATAAACATGCATCACAGAAACAGTACTAAGTACGGTTATAACATAGGTCAAACATAATCACTTGTCGTCATCAGAAGAAGAAATATGCACTGAGGAAACATTTGGCTTGTTTGAAGATCCAGGCTTGTCGGAGGAAGGCCGTGTCAGTGGAGTCCAGAGGTGCGGATGAGAAAAAGAAGCATCAGGCGCAGAGGCGGCAGAAAGAGTGATGTAAGTCTCCATGAGTTGACTCAGCCTTGAGAAGGATGCGGTCCAATGGTCAACAGCGTTTGCTGCATCCCGGGTCTGGGTCTCTGTAGATCTCATTCGGTGCTCTACCCACTCTGCCTTAGTTTCAAAATTCTCAAGCTTACCTTTTAGGAAATTAATCTCTTTTAGGATCCGCTCCATGACAAATTCATTGTGATGAAAAACTCTTCCATTGAGAATGTTCACATCATGGACAAGTCTCTCAAGAATAAGTTTAAACTGAGATATGTTTTCAAAAATAGAAGAAATATATGGAATGAGAGTCTGATCATTGACAAAGAAGCACTGTCTCCAGAGCTTCGACTAGAAGTGGCAAGGGTCAATTCATTGATAATAAGGCGAATTTGATCATCACTTATACTAACTACAGGAAGAGGAGCAGGACCTTGATTGAAATTACGATAAGAAGGTCCAGGAGCATTCATACTGGGTGGATCAGATTGAAAAGGATTTTGATCATTAGACATAGCAGCAAGGTAAGGATTCGGATGGTTGAAGTCAAAATTGAAGAAGTTCTGAGGAGAACAAGCAGATTGAGTTACATTACAGTTGGCGGTGGCATTACAGTTGGTGGCATACTAGACTGACCAGTTCTAGACCTAACCTTTAACCAAATACCATCCCGTTTGGCAAAGTCCATATAGTGCAGTGAATGAGCATTAAAAACGTCAGAGTGACGTAATGCCACTGCAGTTTCTCCCTTAAGCTTAATATTGAAAAACTCAAATACATAAGTGAGAAACATTCTGTAGGGCAATGCAGCCTTGGATCTAGACAAGGATTCTTTCATTACGGTCAACATTAGTTGAGGTAGATCAACAGGGTCTTCTATTAAGATGTCATACATTATGCATATGTCCCTATCATTTACTACATTAAACGAACCAGCACGAGGGGCTAGGATTTTGGCGATGATACTGTGAAACAATCTATTTTCTACAGATAGCATGTTGGCATCTAGAGTTTAATTGGCTTCTTATCATCAATATTAAGGATTAAACCTATTTTATATCCACGTTCACTGGGTAGGACTTCTAAGAAACCATCAGATGGAATATTAAGAGCACATCCTAACGTTTTGCAGTTTAGGTCGATTTTAGTCTTTTTCACAAAGGAAGAGATAGTTCCACTACCAAAAGAGATATTTTCATAAAATTCCCTGATAAGCTCAGGATAAATAGGTCTCTTGGTAGAAAGAAGCTTATCCCAACCTTGATTAATTAAAAGTTTTCCAATTTTAAAACCTTCTGTTCTAAGAAGTTAAAATCAACTAACCTTCCATGAGCAAAGATTTAGATGCAAGAAGGGAGTTGATATGAGATGAAGAGGTAGAAGACTTCCGGCGAAGATTGGCACAATCATCATCTCTAGCGACTGCCTTCTTCTTGGAGCCATCCACTATCTTCAAGATGGATTGATTGAATGAATGGAGGAAAGAAAGGATTAATGGAATGAAGAGAGGATGAGAGAAGAAGAGAGGAGAAGATGCTCGGTTGAGGGAGACGATCGTGGAATGAAAGAATTGGTTTGGTAAAAATTTTATATAGGGAGATGGCAAGATGGTTAGCTGGCCAGGTGACTGTTTGGTTGCCTGGTCAGTTACCTGCCATGAATAAAATGAAAAAGGTTGCAAATGGCCGGTGGTGGATGAATTTAAGGAAGTATAACAGTTAGCATTATAAAGATGAAAAGACTTAAAGCATTACAACATACTCAAGCATTTAATGATGTTCCTTTAATTGATTTGATTAAAAGATGTCACATCAATTAGATATCATATCAATTCATTAATTGTTTCATTAAATGGTTGGATCAAACATTCCCAATTCTCTTCTGATTTCATAAAATTTTGTTTCATCAAGAGGCTTAGTAAAATATCAGCAATTTGATTTTCAGTACTTAAAAATTCAATAACAACATTTCCATTATTTATGTGATCTCTAATGAAATGATGTCTAATTTTAATATGTTTGGTTCTGGAATATTGAATAGGATTCTTAGTTAAATTGATTGCACTTGTATTATCACATTTTATAGGTATAGCCTTTTGTTTAATACCATAATCTTCTAGCTGTTGCTTAATCCATAAAATTTGAGCACAGCAACTTCCAGCTGCAATGTATTCGGCCTCGGCCGTAGACAGTGCTACTAAGTTTGCTTTTTGCTAAACCATGAAATTAAGTTAACACCTAGAAACTGGCAGGTTCCAGTGGTTGATTTCCTATCTAATTTACATCCAGCAAAGTCAGAATCAGTGTATCCTATTAAATCAATGCTAGATTGTTTATCATACCATATACCCAAATTTATTGTTCCATTTAAATATTTAAATATTCTTTTAACCACAAGCAAGTGTGATTCTTTAGGATTGGCTTGATATCTTGCACACATGCAAACACTAAATAAAATATCTGGCCTACTAGCAGTTAAATATAATAATAATCCAATCATGCCTCTATATAATTTTAAATCAACAGATTTTTCAGAATTATAAGATTCAAGTCTACATGATGAGCTCATAGGGGTACCGATACTCTTGGATGTCTCCATGCCAAACTTCTTGATCATTTCTTTGGTGTATTTGGATTGGCTTATGAAGATCCCATCTTTGCTTTGTTTAATTTGTAGTCCGAGGAAGTAGGTCAGCTCACCCATCATACTCATCTCGAACTCTCCCTGCATAAGCTTAGCAAAGTCTTTGCACAAACAATCATTAGTGGCACCAAATATGATATCATCAACATAGATTTGAATAATTAATATATCTTTATTTTATCTTTTAATAAATAAAGTTGTATCCACAGTTCCTCGAATAAAATCATTACTAATCAAGAATTTTCTTAATCTTTCATACCATGCCCGGGGCGCTTGTTTCAAACCATATAAGGCCTTGTTTAATTTGAAAACGTGATTTGGAAACAAGTGATTTTCAAAGCCGGGTGGTTGTTCCACAAAAACTTGTTCAGCAATATATCATTCAAGAAAGCGCTTTTAACATCCATTTGATACAATTTAAAATTCATATAACAAGCATAAGCAAGAAGTAATCTAATAGCTTCTAATCTAGCAACAGGGGCATAAGTTTCATCAAAATCAATTCCCTCTTCTTGATTATAACCCTTAGCTACTAATCTTGCCTTATTTCTAATTATATTACCATGATCATCTAATTTGTTTCTATAAACCCATTTAGTTCCAATAATTTGATGATCATGGGGTCTTTCAATAAGAGTCCAAACATTATTTCTTTCAAATTGGTTAAGTTCCTCATGCATGGCATTAATCCAATCAACATCATTTTTAGCATCATCATAACATTTAGGTTCAATTTTAGATACAAATGCTAAATTATTGCAAGCATCTCTAAATGACGATCTAGTTCTAACTCCTTGAAAAGGATCACTAATAATTAGATCTTTGGGGTGACTAAGAACATACCTCCAATCTCTTTCTAATTCATCATTACCTTGTAAGGCTTCAGGTAGGTCAGCGTTCCCTTCTCCATTTACCTCTTGTGTATCTGTATCATTCTTATCCTTCAGTATGATGTCCTTGAATTGATCTTCAATGTCATCTGCATCATTTATACATTTTCCCTTCCTTGATGGAAGATCATTAGATTCATCAAAGATAACATGAATTGATTCTTCAACTACTAAAGTCTTTTTGTTGAAAATTCTAAAAGCTCTACTATGTAAAGAATATCCGAGAAAAATTTCTTCATCAGACTTAGCATCAAATTTATCAAGGTTTCATTTTCCATTAGTTAATACAAAACATCGGCATCCAAAAACATGAAAGTAACTTATATTAGGTTTTCTTCCTTTCCAAAGTTCAAATGGAGTCTTTTTCAAAACATGTCTGATTAATGCACGATTTAAAACATAACATGCAGTGTTAATAGCTTCTGCCCAAAAATATTTTGGAAGATTGCTTTCACACAACATGGTACGTGCCATTTCCTCTAATGTTCTATTCTTTCTTTCAACTACTCCATTTTGTTGAGGTGTTCTTGGTGCAAAAAAATTATGTTCAATTTCATTTTCATTACAAAATTCTTCAAAAGATTTGTTTTCAAATTCTTTTCCATGATCACTTCTATCGATAAAACAGAAGAATTCTTTTCGTTTGTAATTCTTTTGAATAATTTTTGAAATGCTAAAAGCACTTCGTCTTTACTAGATAGAAATAAAACCCATGTAAAGCGAGAGAAATCATCAATAACAATAAAACCGTATCTTTTTCCTCCTAGACTAGTTGTTCTTGTAGGACCGAATAAATCCATATGCAAGAGCCCCAAAGGTCTAGTGGTTGAAACTAAATTCTTTGATTTAAAAGAAACTCGGGTTTGTTTTCCAAATTGACAAGCATTACAAATCTTATCTTTTTCAAAAACAAGTTTTGGCAAACCATGTACTAAATCCTTCTTAATTAATTTAGATAGTAAATCCATGCTTGCATGAGCTAGCCTATGATGCCATAACCAACTATTATCAGTTTTATTATTAGTAACAACTAGCAATCAATATTTTGATCATGCAAATCATTTAAATTAACAATGTATACATTACCATGCCTATGACCAACAAATTTCATGTTTTCATTTGCAGGATTTTTAACAATGCACAGAGATGATTTAAAAGTAACATTAAATCCTTTGTCACATAGTTGACTAATGCTAAGTAAATTATTTTTCAGTCCTTTCACAAGCAAAACATTATCAATATAAGCATGAGTTGTGATACCTATTTTTCCAATGCCAATTATTTTTCCTTGGCCATTATCACCGAAAGTAACAGCACCTCCATCTTTTGCTTCCAAAGTGATGAATTACGATTCATCATCAGTCATGTGTCTTGAGCACCCGCTATCCAAGTACCATTGTCTTTTAATTGCTCAGGTTGCAAGACACACCTCATCATTATCAGCCATGAAGCAAACATTTGCAACTTCAGTTTTCTCTTCATCTTCTGAACTTGTTGCTTCACTGTCGCTCCAAGTAGCCATCATTGCCTTTTTCTTTGTTCTTTTAGATCCTTTCTTTAGTAGTGGATAATCTGGTCTGATGTATCCAGGCTTCTTGCACTCATAGCATGTAGGAGGTTCACTCTTTTCCTTATCTTTGCTATGGTATCCTTTGACAAATAGTTTTCTTTTTCCAAATTTCTTTCTCTTCATGAACCTTTTAAATTTCCTTGAAATAAGTGTCATTTCATCATCTTTCTCACTGTCACTAGTGGTTTCTTCACTTTATCTTCTTGAGTTACACTCTTCAAAGCCATAGTCCTTTTCTTCTTTGATTCATCTTCATCGATATATTGTCGTTGCTGAAGCTCATGAGTCATCAAAGAACCGACCAACTCTTCAAGTGATAAAGTGTTGAGATCTTTTGCTTCTTGAATTGCAGTGACTTTTTCTTCCCATGTCCTATGTAAAGATCTTAAGATTTTTCTAACCAGATCACTATTAGCATAAGATTTTCCAAGACTTTTCAATCCATTAATAATGTCAGTAAATCTTGTAAACATATCAGTAATATTTTTAGCAGATCCATCTTAAATAATTCATACTTATGAATAAGCATATTTATTTTGGATTCCTTGACTTGATTTGTACCCTCATGGGTGACTTCAAGTCTATCCCAGATTTCCTTAGCAGACATACAAGTAGATATGCGATTAAACTCATTTGCATCAAGAGAGCAATAAAGAACGTTCATAGCCTTAGCATTTAATTGAGCTAATTTCTTGTCTTGCTCATCCCATTCAGATTCAGGCTTTGCAATATTAATATTTTCAATCATAATAGTGGGTGTGTGTGATCCATTAATTATGATTCCTCATATATCATAATCTAGCACTTGAATGAAGAATTTCATTCGTGCTTTCCAATATGTGTAGTGTTGGCCCAGATGGCAACCCAAGAGGGGGGGGGGGTGAATTGGGTTCTTAAAAAATTTAACCTTTGAAACGATTGGCTTTGAGATAAATAAAACTAAGTGCAAAGCGAATATTAATCACAAACAAGAGATAGAGAAAGAGACAATCAAAGCACGGCAAACACAAAGATTTTATAGTGGTTCGGTGTATCCAACACCTACGTCCACTCCCAAGATCCACTTGGGTCCACACTATAATCCTCTTGATTACAGTCGAGTTGTTTTACAAGCTCACAACTCAGAACTTGTTGTTTTCCCCGGGATCACAACGAACCCAGCTGGTTTTTGGGCTCACCAGCACAAAACCCAAACACAAGCTAATCTAGCTTGCCCGAGGTATACTACCTCCACTAATTCAATCCTGATTGAATTAGCAAAAACAAGTAAGAAAAGTGTTTACAATAACAAACAGCTCCTTAAATGAGCAAATATTCAATGTAAATGAACAAGGTTAGAAAAGCCTGTTTGAAGTAGATTGGATTTGAGCTTTTCTTCTTTTCTTCTTTTCCTCTTCTCTTTGGAGATGTTGAATCAGGCCTCAGCTCGGATTCTTTGCAAATGTTGCAGATGAGAAGTTGAAAAATCACAGAAAAGGTCTTTTGGCTTCTTTTTCTTCTTTTTGGGAAATCCTTCGATTTTTGATTTTGAATGCCTTGGATTTTCTTTAAGCTTTTGGAGTAGATGGATTTGAACTTGGACTCTTTTCTCTTTGATTTCAAGCTCAAGACTTCTCGGATTTTGATTTTTTTTACTCTATTTTTTTTCTTCTCTTTTCAAACGAGTGTTCTCCCCCTTTTATAGATTTCTCTTAATCCATGTTTTTGGTGAGAAACTAGCCGTTGGAATGTACCTGGAAAGTTTGTCCATACAAAATATATCCGTTAGAAGTTAGGTGAAATGAAAATATTACCGTTTGAGCTGATCTGGCATTTTAAAAATTCATTCCTGATAGGTTGGAGTCGGCTCCAACTTTTCAGGTGTCGGCTCCAAGTCGGTTATCCAAAAATAGAAAATAAAGAGTTCGTTGAGGAGTCGGCTCCGAAAAAGTTGAGTTTCGACTCGCCACATTCGGGAGTCGGCTCCAAAAGACTGTAAGTGTCGGCTCCAGAGAAGTCAAAAAACACGCGTTCTGTTCCCGCATCGGAGTCGGTTCCAGACACTGTAAGTGTCGACTCCGAAACTTTGGGTGTCGGCTCCAAAACTCTGGGTGTTGGCTCTGGACCGTGCCAAAAATTAGAAAGACATTTGATTGGCCATGGGGTCGGCTCCAGATCTCCTAGGTGTCGACTCCAGGCTCTGAATTTTGAAACTTTCTTTTGGCAATGATTCAAAACACATTTCTTTATGTCTTTTGATTGATCAAAGATTTTTAAGCCCTGAAACACTTGTTAAATCTATTAGTAATAAAATAAATATACTCAAATCTTTTATTAATCATCAAAATCAATAATTGGGTCAACAATCTCCC
Source organism: Calamus simplicifolius (assembly GCA_900491605.1). Lineage (NCBI taxonomy): Eukaryota > Viridiplantae > Streptophyta > Magnoliopsida > Arecales > Arecaceae > Calamus > Calamus simplicifolius. Next base: position 876,465 of record UESW01004301.1, read on the forward strand.
CCTTTTTGATGATTATAAAAACATTGAGTATATGCATGAGTAAACAATAGAGTTCTCAAATCAAAATTTTCAAATATGTGATCCTCACAGGTAAGCTCCCCCTGAATAAGGTAGCTCCCCCTATGAAGTTCAATTTAACAATTGTGCTTCCTTTTAGCTGAAAATATAGTGTTTGATACTAAAAAGGTAGATATATCAATTTTAACTATGCTTATTTAAACCATTGTTTCTCTTTTGTTTTACAATGCATATATGATTAGGATTTTACATTCAATGCATATACGACATAACTACATAACTCTCCCCCTTTTTTGTAATCAACAAAAAGATCAAGAAGAGTTAAGTAAAATGACAAAATTGATAGATCAAACAATTTTTCAATGATCAAAAGATATTCATTAAGTATCTGATAAGAGTCAAGCATTACAAAATGAAATTGAACTTTGTCAAACATCAAACTATACATCATTACATTAAGATTTCAAGATAAAACATCAAACAACAGCCTATACTTCATTGAATCAAAAACCTATACTTCATTACATGATAATCACAGATTAGTTCTAATAATCCTTTGTAAATGTTCTAAAATTTTTCCCATCCCTTCACTCTGAGTCCTACAAATTCTTTTAATCTTCTATCAACAAATGAACATGCAGTCATAATCTTATCCTGAAGCTCAGCATTGCATTTGGAGTAGGTTTCAGAGTCTCCACAAATATCCTTAAGTTCTTCAAATATGTTCTTGAGATCAGTCTTTAAGGATTCAGCAGAGGAACCAAGAGTGGATTCAATCTTACTAATGCGATCATCCAAAGAGTAAAGGGTCTCTTTCAAATTCATAAACTGACTATCAAACTCTGTCTTCATTTCTTCCTTTTGAGCAGCAAATAAACTCTTGAGTTGCTCTATCTGAACATCAGAAAATCCGACAGAAGACATAGGTAGCTGAACAGGAACTGGAGCAGGAGCAGAGCAGGTCTGCTGGGCTCTGAGAAGGATGCCTCGCAGAAGGACCAGCCTCAGATGGTGCAGAAGATCTAAGCTCAGGGGCTCTCTCATCCAGACTGCCTTTCCTTTCCCATTGTCCATTAATCTTAACAAAGCCCATCCGATGCACAGTAGCCAAACTATAATAATCAGTATGCCTAAGGTTCTTTGAAGGCTCACTGTCAGAAATCATAATTCCTTGGCTCCTGAAGACCATAGTTAGAATCATACCATAGGGCAGTGAAGATCTCCTTTTTCCTCCAGCCTCGGCCATGTAGAAAATCATCATTGCAGCAAGGTTAATAGGCTGACCTGTCAAAACACTGTCCATCACCACAATGTCTCGCTCCGAGACATACTCAAATCGGCCAGTCTTAGGGAATAAAATCCTACTGCAGATATTATGAAGTAGCCTAAGCTCCAAGGGTAATTGATTTGCCCTAACCTCTTCAAATTCAGAAACCTCTCTACCCAACATCCTTGATAGTGCATCAGACCTCTCACTATGAATATCAGCTGCTAATCCAGTGATAGGAATGCTCAGAAGATTTCCTAGCTTTTGAAAAGTAAGGTGGACTCTTTTCCCTCTAACAAACTCACAATCCCACCGTCACCCCTTGACAAATTGAAGTAAAATTCCTTGACTAGGGCCGGATAGGTGGGAACATCCAATGAACATACTTTGTCCCAACCTAGCTCTTTGATTTGATTTCCAATTGAAAAACCCTCGGACTCAAAAAATTCAAAATCAACTTTCCTACCCATTGTAATCACTCTCCGGCTAAGGTGTCTACCTGAGGTGGGAGATGAGGGGATTATCCGAAGGAGTAGAGGAATCTTCGCTCGGAGATGGCTCGCGGACGGGATGCCTCGCCGTGCGTTTCCGGTGGTCACGGCGCTCCAAGAACTGATCCTCTCCTCTTTGGTGCCATTGAGTCCTTGGGAATGTTTGATTTGAGGAGAATTTGGCTTGGGAAAGTTTTGAGAGAGTTTGGAAAGAGTTTGGAAGGGATTGAAAAGATGGAAATGACGGAGGTGTCGACTCTGCCCTAATAAAGTCAACTTGGGACCCCCAGGTGTCGACTCCCGCAAAGTCGGGTGTCGACTCCAAGTCTAACACAGTTAGCGCTCGAACTGGAGTCGGCTCCACTTATACGGGTGTCGGCTCCAAGGTCAAGGACCGAGAGCGACACAGAAGAGGTGTCGACTCCTCAAACTGAGGTGTCGACTCCACTGACAGTTTAAGAGAAAAAAAATGAGTTTCAAACATCCGAAACTTGTCAAAATAATCAATAAATTTTGAAAAAATCTTTGGAATATGAAGAATCAAATTACCTGAATGACTAGATAAATTGTCCTTAAAATTATGAAAGGAATTTCAAGAAATTAAAGAATCTAGATAGTCATTCCTTAAAGTTTCAAAATCATTCCAAAGGGTCACAAATCCCTAATTCACCTCTAAGATAACAAAATCTCTCTTCACTCAAGGGTTTTGTAAATATATCAGCTAATTGATCTTCAGTATTAACATAATCAAGACAAATTTCATTATTAGCTACATGTTCTCTTATAAAGTGATATCTAATTTCAATGTGTTTTGTTCTTGAATGTTGAATTGGATTTTTAGTTAAATTTATTGCACTTGTGTTATCACATCTAATAGGAGTTTTATCAAGTGTTATGCCATAATCTTCAAGTTGTCGCTTAATCCAAAGGATTTGAGCACAGCAACTTCCAGCTGCAACATATTCTGCTTCAGCAGTTGATAATGCAACCGAATTTTGCTTTTTGCTAAACCAAGAGATTAAGTTACTTCCTAAGAATTGACATGCACCACTTGTACTTTTTCTATCTAGTTTACATCCAGCATAATCAGAATCAGAATATGCAATCAAATTTAATGTTGAGTCTCTAGAATACCATAAACCTACATTTTTAGTTCCATTTAGATATCTTAAGATTCTTTTTACAGCAATTAAATGAGATTCTTTAGGTTCAGATTGAAATCTAGCACATAAACAAACAGCAAACATTATATCTGGTCTACTAGCTGTTAGGTAAAGAAGAGATCCGATCATACCTCTATAATATTTTTGATCTACTTTCTTACCATCTTCATCTTTGTCCAATTGCATGAAGGACTCATAGGTGTTCCAAGGGGTTTAATTGACTCCATTCCAAACTTCTTGAGAAGTTCTTTTGTGTATTTTTTGGTTGATGAAAATCCCCTCTTTGCTTTGCTTGATTTGAAGTCCTAGGAAGAAGTTGAGTTCTCCCATCATGCTCATTTCGAATTCACCCTGCATTAACTTAGCAAATTCTTGACACAAAAGATTGTTAGTAGCACCAATACAATATCATCAACATATATTTGTACTACTAATAAATCTTGTCTTTTCTTTTCAAAAATAGTGTTTTATCAACATTTCCTCTTGTAAAATCATTTTCAATTAGAAATTTACTTAATCTATCATACCAAGCTCTAGGTGCTTGTTTTAAACCATATAGTGCTTTGTGCAATTTAAAAACATGATTTGAAAATTCATGATCTTCAAAACCAGGTGGTTGTTCAACAAAAACTTCTCATTTATAAATCCATTTAAAAATGCACTTTTAACATCCATTTGAAATAAATTGATATGCATATGACATGCAAATGCAGTAATAATCTAATTGCTTCTAATCTAGCTACAGGTGCAAAAGTTTCATCAAAATCAATTCCTTCTTCTTGATTATATCCTTTTGCAACTAATCTAGCTTTGTTTCTAATTACTATGCCATTTTCATCTAATTTATTTCTAAATACCCATTTTGATCCTATAACAGAATGATCTTTAGGTCTATCTACTAAGGGTCCAGACATTATTTCTAGTAAATTGATTTAATTCTTCTTGCATAGCTAACATCCAATTATTATCTTTTTCAGCTTCTTCAATAGTTTTAGGTTCAATTTGAGATACAAATGCAAGATGATTATTGATGTTTCTCATTGATGATCTAGTTCTTACTCCTTGAGATGGATCACCTATAATTAATTCTTTTGGATGACCATAGGCATATCTCCAATCTCTAGGAAGATCTACATCATTATGATTTGTATCAACAACATCAACACTAGGAGAATCATTATCTTTAGCTTCTTGTTCATGATCTGAAGATACATCTATATTTAATTTTTCAATGTCCCTTTCTAATATGTTTGTATCTTCCTCATCATCAATCTTTCAGAACTCGATGCTAAAGATTCATCAAAAACTACATGAATAGATTCTTCTACAATTAAGTTTCTTTTGTTAAACACTCTATAGGCTTTACTAGATGTTGAATATCCTAAGAATATGCCTTCATCAGATTTTGCATCAAATTTTCCTAGATTATCTTTACCATTATTATGAATGAAACATTTACAACCAAATGCATGAAAGTAACTTATGTTTGGTTTTCTATTGTTCCATAGTTCATAAGGAGTTTTCTTAAGGATTGGCCTAATTAAAGCTCTATTAAGAATGTAACATGCCGTGTTTATAGCTTCCGCCCAAAAGTACTTTGGTAAGTTGCTTTCACATAGCATGGTACGGGCCATGTCTTCTAAAGTCCTATTTTTTCTTTCTACAACTCCATTTTGTTGTGGTGTTCCTAGGTGCTGAAAAATTATGATGGAATGCCATTTTCAATGCAAAAGTTTTCAAATAAGTGATTTTCAAATTCAGTGCCATGATCACTTCTTAGAGACACTATGGTGTTTTTTCTCATTTGTGACCTTCTTGAAGAATTTCAAAAATAATGGAAAGTCTCATCTTTATGAGCTAAAAACAATACCCAAGTGTATCTAGAATAATCATCTACAATCACAAGACCATATTTCTTTCCTCCTAGACTTGTGGTTCTAGTAGGTCCAAAAGATCCATGTGAAGTAGTTCAAGTGGCCTAGAAGTGGAAACAATGTTTTTAGTTTTGAAAGAGTTTCTAGTTTGTTTTCCAAATTGACATGCATCACAAATTTTGTTATTTTCAAAATCTAGTTTAGGAAGACCTTTTACTAAATCCATTCTAATTAATTTTGAAATTAGGTGTGTGCTTGCATGACCTAATCTACGATGCCACAACCATCCAATCTCATTTATATTAGCATTATTAGCAACTAAGCAATGATTACCAGTAGACAAATTGTCTAAATCAATCAAGTATACATTGCCATTTCTATTTCCAGTAAATATAATGCTATTATCAATGGGATTAGAAACAGTGCAAATAGAAGCTTCAAATGATACTTTAAACCTTTATCACATAATTGGCTAATACTAATTAGATTATGCTTCAAACCATTAACATATAAGGACATTTTCAATAAATGTAGAGGGAGTTATTTGAATTTACCAAACCCCATGATTTGGCCTTTGCCATTGTCACCAAACGTAACAACTCCTCCTTTTCTTTCAAGGGTGATGAATTGATCCTTGTCACCCGTCATGTGTCTTGAGCAGCCACTATCGAGATACCACTTTTGCTTTGATCTTTTGGCCGCAAGACACTCCTGCAAATAATGATCAAATCTTATATTTAGGTACCCAAGCCTTCTTGGGTCCTTCATGGTTAGTAGCAATAAAGATAGTTCCTTTTGGAACCCATATTTTCTTTCCTTTAGCAATTAATTTCTTGTTGCTTTTTCTTGCATTGCATTCATAGGATTTGTGGCCTTTCTTGTTACAATAATGACATAAAACTTCATTTTATCTTTTCTTTTCTAAAGAAGTTTTTGACATATTTTTGTTTTATGTTAGGTCTATAACCTAATCCAGCCTTATCAAATATAGCTCTTTGATTACTAATAATAAATTAAGTTTTTCAGAACTATATGTAAATTTATCAACAATATTTTATATTTTTAACTTCCTTCTTTAATCTATCATTTTCTTTGAAATTGATCCTTTTTCTTCAATCAAAACTTCATTTTCTGATTTCAATTTTTCAACTTCATGGACTAATTTATCCTTCTCTTTGGCAAGATTTAAATTGTCAATTTTTAAAGATTTGTTCTTCTTTTTCAGAACCTTAAAATCACTTATTAATTCATTGAAAGCTTCATATAATTCATCAAATGTAAAATCATCATAAGGGGTTTCAGTACTTACCTCGTCGTCGTTCGCCATAAAGCAAATGTTGGCAACTTCCTTTTGTTCCTCCTCGGAAGAGGATTCTTCACTATCACTCCAGGTTGCAACATACGCCTTCTTCTTTTGTAGACTTTCTTTAATTGAGGACAGTCATATCTGAAATGCCCTGGTTTTTTACACTCATAACAAATTAAGGGCTCTTTTTCTTTTCTTTTCCTTTCTTTCTCTTTTTCTCCTTCCATTTTTGTTCCAGACTTTTTCTTGTGGAAGGGTCTCCTTCTTTGCATGAATTTCTTAAATTTTCTAGCAAGGAGTGCAGTCTCTTCATCATCATCATCATCACTGCAGCTCTCCTCACTTTCTGCAGCTTTAAGAGCAATCTTCTTCTTCTTGACTTCTTCCTCTTGATGTTGTTTCATGGTTAGCTCATGAGTCATTAAGGATCCAAGTAGCTCTTCCAAAGGTAAAACATTTAGGTCCTTGGCTTCTTGGATAGCAGTCACCTTCGCTTCCCACGATCTTGGAAGTGACCTAAGAATTTTGCACAAGTTCAGAGTTAGTGTAGGTCTTGCCAAGACTTTTCAAACCATTTACAATATCAGTGAATCTAGTGTACATGCATGTGATGGTTTCAGTTTGTTCCATGCTGAACAATTCATATTTATGCACTAAAATATTAATCTTTCATTCTTTAACTTGATTTGTACCCTTCATGGGTAACCTCTAATCTATCCCAAATTTCTTTTGGAAATTACATGTAGAAATTCGATTAAATTCATTTGCATCTAATGAACAATATAAAACATTCATGGCCTTGGCATTAAGTTGTGCCATTTTTTATCATTATCATTCCATTCCATTTTCGGTTTAGGAACAATATGCCATTAATTCTAGCAGTGGGTGTGTGTAGGTCCATTGACTATAATCTCCATAGATCATAGTCAAGAAGCTTGAATGAATATTTTCATTCTAGCTTTCCAATAACCATAATTAGTTCCATTAAACAAAGGAGGTCTATTAGTGGAATGACCTTCTAAATAAGATGAACTAGCTTAAGCTGCCATTTGGATCTTTAGCTCTTGATCGTTAGATCAAAATCAAATGAGCACTAGCTCTGATACCAATTGTTGGCCCAGATGGCAACCCAAGAGGGGGGGGTGAATTGGGTTCTTAAAAAATTTAACCTTTGAAATGATTGGCTTTGAGATAAATAAAATTAAGTGCAAAGCAAATATTAATCACAAACAACGAGATAGAGAGAGACAATCAAAGCACGGCAAACACAAAGATTTTATAGTGGTTCGGTGTATCCAACACCTACGTCCACTCCCAAGATCCACTTGGGTCCACACTATAATCCTCTTGATTACAGTCAGTTATTTTACAAGCTCACAACTCAGAACTTGTTGTTTTCCCGGATCACAACGAACCCAGCTGGTTTTCCGGGCTCACCAGCACAAAACCCAAACACAAGCTAATCTAGCTTGCCTCGAGGTATACTACCTCCACTAATTCAATCCCCCTTTGAATTAGCAAAACAGGTAAGAAAAGTGTTTACAATAACAAACAGCTCCTTAAATGAGCAAATATTCAATGTAAATGAACAAGGTTAGAAAAGCCTGATTTGAAGTAGATTGGATTTGAGCTTTTCTTCTTTTCTCTTCTCTTCGGAGATGTTGAATCAGGCCTCAGCTCGGATTCTTTGCAAATGTTGCAGATGAGAAGTTGGAAAATCACAGAACAGGGCTTTTGGCTTCTTTTTCTTCTTTTTGGGAAATCCTCCGATTTTTGATTTTGAATGCCTTGGATTTCTCTTTGAGCTTTCTGGAGTAGATGGATTTAAACTTGGACTATTTTCTCTTTGATTTCAAGCTCAAGAATTCTCGGATTTTTATTTGTTTTCACTCTATTTTTTTCTTCTCATTTTCAAACGAGTGTTCTCCCCCTTTTATAGATTTCTCTTAATCCATGTTTTTGGTGAGAAACTAGCCGTTGGAATGTACCTGGAAAGTTTATCCATACAAAATATATCCGTTAGAAGTTAGGTGAAACAAAAATATTACCATTTGAGCTGATCTGGCATTTTTAAAATCTATTCCTGACAAGTTGGAGTCGCTCCAACTTTTTCAGGTGTGCTCCAAGTCGGTTATCCAAAAATAGAAAATAAAGAGTTTGTTGAGGAGTGGCTCCGAAAAAGTTGAGTATCGACTCGCCACATTCGGGAGTCAGCTCCAAAAGACTATAAGTGTCAGCTCTAGAGAAGTCAAAAAACACGCGTTCTATTCCTGCATGGAGTTGGCTCCATACACTGTATTTGTGTACTTCGAAACTTTGGGTGTCGGCTCTGAAACTCTGGGTGTCGGCTTCGGACCGTGCCAAAAATCAGAAAGACATTTGATTGGCCATGGGGTCGGCTCCAGATCTCCTAGGTACCGACTCCAGGCTCTGAATTTTGAAACTTTCTTTTGGCAAATGATTCAAAACACGTTTCTTTATGTATTTTGATTGATCAAAGATTTTTAAGCCCTGAAACACTTGTTAAATCTATTAGTAATAAAATGAATATACTCAAATCTTTTATTAATCATCAAAATCAATAATTGGGTCAACATGTAGTTTGTTCCATTAAACAAAGGTGGTCTATTAGTTGATTGTCCTTCGGTCAACATAGATCCCATTTGAATTACTATTGATCTTTAGCTCCAAGCTTTTCAAAGCTATAAGAATCAAGAGCACGCTGCTCTGATACCACTTGTTGCCCAGATGTAGCAACCCAAGAGGGGGGTGAATTGGGTTATTAAAAAAAATTGAGATTACTATGCAAGTATGTGCTTAAACCCTAATTTTGATTTGCAGCGGTGTAGTGGAGTGCACAGAATGATAACAGTAGAGAATCAAACAACCACAAACACACAGAAGTTTATAGTGGTTCGGTGCCAAACTCAGCACCTACATCCACTCCCCAAAACCTTTGGGAATTCCACTAATCGTATCACAACGATTACAACTTCTAGCCAAATCAGGCTAGCCCTCTTGTTTATACGGCACAAGGTAGCCAAAAACCCCTAGCTACACTAGGCTAGTCCTCTTGTTTCACGGCACAAGGAAGCCAAATCCCCTAGCCAAACCTAGGCTAGTCCTCTTGTTTCAAGGCACAAGGAAGCCCAAAATAATCAGGGTTAACACTAACCCTTTTACAAAAACGATCAAGGAATGATAAAGAGAAGCTCCCACAATGAGTATATATTCAGAGTATACTTTACAATTTTGAAGCAATAAACTCAGCAATAAATGGACGAGATCGAAGTAGCTGAAGTCTTGATTGCTTGAAAAGCTTCAAAGATCTGGACAACTTTTTGGAGCAATGAATGAACTTGAATGCACAGCAACAACCACTCAACAATATGCAATATGAGCTCTTTTCTTGAATTTTTTTCTCTTTAAAAACTCTTTTTCCGAATCATCCTGGTGTGCTTCAAATTCCACCTTTTTATAATCATCCAACAAGAAAAGATCCGTTAGATACATTAGGAACAAATGGAAATAAAATGGAAAAAAATATAACCGTTATAAATGTTTCCTTAAGCATTGAATGTGATCTCCATTTGAGGAAGGAAGAGCACTGCAAACATTCCAAAATCTAAAAGTTAAATGTAGCTTAAAATAGCAATAGAGAGAGATAAAGAGGGAAAGAGCAGCTTAAGAACTCAGGCGGCAGTTGACTGAAAAAATAACTCAGGCAGCTGAAGACGTTAATGCATTCGGTGAAGAGATAAAGAATGTAACCTCAGCTAGCTAGTCAGCTAGCTAACAAAGAGGCCACAACAAAAGAAATCGTCCAGAGGCAGCACGTTAGCTAACTAAAATGGTTGCTGGTTAGCTCTCCAGCTAACTAACAGCAAAAGAAAAAAGGTCAAAAGAAAGAGCCGTGCATTCCCAGTTAGCTCCCCAGCTTACTAAAATTTTAAGGCTCTCGGCTGCAGGAACAAAAGGAGACGAGGAGTTAGCTCAGCAATTAGCTAAATGATAGCCAGTTAGCTCACTAGCTAACTAATTTCAAAAACAGTACAGAAATCGCTCAGCTTAGTTAGCTCTCCAGCTAACTAACGAAAAGATAGCTAGCTTTCCAGTTAGCTAAGCAGAGAAAATGAACGGCCAGTGAAGAGAGGGAGTTAGCTCTTCAACTAACTAAATTTTCAAATCGCACGGCCACACGTTCACCTATGAAAAAATAGTTAACTAACCAGTTTGCTCCAGGATAAAATAGTTAGCTAAGCAGTTAGCTAAAGGAACCGCCAGCTAGCTAGAAGATCTGGCAGCTAGCTCAGCAGTTAACTAGAATTTAAGACAATTCGGCCAGGTAAATGGAGTTAGCTAAAAATGAATTCCAGTTAGCTAACAGGACACCACAAGCTAGCTAACAAGGTAGCTAGAAAAGAGGGTATTCGGCCAACATACTAAGACGTGAAGATTAGTTAGCTGAAGGATCTCCAGCTAGCTAACAAGCTAGCTAACCAGCTAGCTAAAATACAATGACATTCGGCCCAAGCACTGTGAATGTTTCTCAGTTAGCTGAAAGTCATACCAGTTAGCTAAATGGAATAACAAGCTAGCTAACCAGTTAACTCCCAAGCTAATAAAGATATTCAAAGCAAATTAAATGAAGTACTTTCTTACCAATGAAATTTTGCACGCAGATACTTACTTGCAAGGTGACCGAACTTCCCTGTATCAAGCTTAGAGTGGCCTAACTGTTTTGTAATCATCAAAATCAATCTGGGGTCAACAATCTTCTAACTTTTTTTGGTTTTTAACTGAAAAAGAAGATGAAGGGTTTCTTCCTTAACTTCCAACCTTTTTTTTGTTTTTGATTGAAAAGAATATGAAGGGTTTCTTCCTTATCTTCCAAGAAACGTTGATAAAGGAAAAGACAGGGAGATGAGAAGTTTTTAGGATGAAATGGATTCTGGCTATAAAGCCAGGGGTGAAAGATTTTCTATATATCTTTTCTAGACAACTCCAAGAGCACCTTGGTGTTGAAAAGAAGAAATCTCATCATCGAAGCCTTGGAGAGGAGCTAGCACTCCGAAGAGGCTGGTCAGGATCAGAACCCTGATGTGGATCACCTATAGAGGTCATACACCTTTATGTGGCTTACAGAAGTTATACCTACCACCACCTTTTATTGCTGTGAGAGTCATTAAGCATCCAAAGGTAAAATATTCAATAGTTACTGGTGACTTAGATATGATCTAAGATACTAGGCCACAAACATAGATATGATCTTTGTTATTTATATTTACATAGATTTGATCTATGTACTTTTATTTTATACCTTTATATATATATTTTTACATATTGATCATGTTGTAGGCTGATATTGGATTAGATCCAATATCTTATTGCTTCTGTTGCTTGTTTATTTTAAAAAATTTTGAAATGAATACTGTAACCTACAAAAAGATTAACTAACACCATCATGTTCAAATCATGGTACAATGTAAAATATGAACTGCATAAATACACCTGGCAATTGATAGATATCCTAAGAGTATTACACTAGAATTTTTTTTTATATGCCACAACCAATCAACCATTTTCCAATGCTAATGATTTTTTATTGCAAATCTCAAGCTCCAATGAATAATATATAATTATTTTTATATAATTAATACACACTGTCTCATTCTAGGAGTCCATTGAGTGGATTCATCATCAAAGATGATAGTTTAAAACATTCAATTGGAATGAGATTTTTATATATAGAAAATATGATGCATAATACATATCAACAATGATTATTATTATTTTTAGCAACCTATAAGATTATCAAATTTATATTGCCTAAAAATATATGTAAAGCATATATGTTAAATAATAGAGATAGATCCAAGTAATGCGACACTAAATTTTTTCATGCAACACTACTAATCCATAATAGTGATGATCTATACTTACAAATCTTGAGTTTTAATGAATGATAAATAGTTAGTTGAATAAAAAAATTGTGCATAGTTGCTCTGCATGATATATTCCATCACTAAATATAAGAAGATAAACTATCTAAATAAAGTTGATTCATTTGCTCAAAAGATGGCAAGCTAAAAAAATATGCTTTGCATGATATATTTCACCACTAAATATAGTGTATTGGGACTATCTTAATAATCACTTGAGTTGATTCACTTTCAAAGATGACTACATATAACATATCCTTTATATAGAATTTATGAATGCTGAAAATAGGATTTAAGACCATCTTAACAATAAAGTTGGAGCAACTCATTGGATTTTCATATTTGCATGCCCCTAAAACATATTTTTTATGTATCCACCACCACTTGTCAAACCATCATAGCTTTTTTTAACAAAAAATAGATTATTTATATGTATTAAATTACAGAGAAAAATTCAAGCAATGCAACAGCACATTTTTATTAGGCACTTCAAATCTACCATCCATCATGGTGATGGTTTATACTTGCATATCTCAAGTTCCAATGAAAGATAAATGGTTTGTTGTATAGAAAATCTTAGTGTACTATGGTGTACTTAAGACTTGCTTGAATTGGTTGCCTCAAAATATGATAAATTGAAAAACATGTAATGCATAAAGAGTTCCTACACTAAACAAAGGATGTTGAAACAACCTCAATGGTTGATTTTCTTTTTGGAGCGACCCATAAGATTATCAAATCTGCGTGATCTTAAAATAAATGTTGCAATAATTTGTAATCACTTTTCAAACCACCATATCATTTTTCAAAGCAAGGACTATGCAAGTCAATTAAACTATTAAGGAAGTTCTAAGAAACACCATACTAGATTTTTACATGGCATTAATTAATAGCTATTTTTTCTTTTTGAGCAACCTTGAGATATAATCAAATTCTGGTGGCTTATAATAAATTTTGCAACCATTTGTAACTATTTGCCAGACCACCATAACTTTTTTCATTAATGAGAACCCAAGCAATGCCATACTAGATTTTCTATGCGACACTATAAATATACCGTCAAGTAATGGTGATGATCCATGCCTACAAATCTTGAGCTCTAACGAACAATAGATAATTGATTGCATATACAAAATTAATGTGATTGTGCACTCAAGGCTCAACTGTGTTGATTGCTTGCCTGAAAAAATGGCAATATGGACCACATTTGGAGATATGATATGATAAGGAGCTATAAATATTCAAGGAAAGATAACCATGAACCCCATCCCCTATGCTTCTTTGAGAGTCCATTCCCTTTCTTAGCTAAAAGAAAGGCCCATTTTCTTATTCTTCTTCAAGCGCCCTTTTTCTCTTTTTCCTTTAGTTACGACATCCCTTGTTTGATAAAAATGAGGAGATTAAAGGCCCGATTAATATGAAAATTTCTTTTATTTTCCTTTTATTTCATCCGATTGCCTACATGTCTCGCTATTTCATCTGATTACCTACATATTTTCTTGTTTAGTATCTTGATTATTAGTTTTTTTGTCTAAGATAGAATGCTTTTACGTAGATTGCAGCTTGGTTTTGTTCTTTTTAATTGCCTTCTATCTTTTTTTTTTTCAAGAGGGGGGGGGGGGGGCAATCAAATCTAAAGAATGTGTCAAATAAAATTAGTAATATTTTATAAAATGCTAGGCACAATGATGGAGGAATTTTATTCTTGCTTTTTATTGTTATAATGCCTCTTTTGTTTCTATATAATTTCTATCTAATTGGATGATAACTCTCTTTGATGAAAATAATTTGTCTTCATGTATTCTGATTGTAAGATTTATGTTATAAGGAATATGATGAAGTTTTACGCTAGCTGTTAGCTATCTAACGCAACCCTTCTTCTTTACTCGGGCTTGGGACCGGCCTTGGTGGAGTTTAATTGAAGATAGAATTAGAAATAAACATATAAGAGAAATGATAGGAGTAGTTCTAATTGAAGATAAAATAAGAAAAAATTGATTACAATGGTTTGGATATATACAACATAGACCTTTAGATGCTCCAATTAAAAAGAGTGATCTTTTAACAATCCATGATAAGGATAGAGGTAGAGATAAAACTAAATTAATATGAACAAAATAATTAAAAAAGATATAACTATTTATAATTGGAATGTCGACTTGGTCTTGAATAGAGCAGAGTGAAGAAAGTAGATTCATGTAGCCAACCCTATGTAGTTGGGAAAAGGCTTAGATGAGTTGAGTTGTATTATGATTGTAAGACATACCAAAAGATGAGATGAGAATGTATATTAGGATTTTAGAGCTCTCTTAATCACAACTACCTCATGTTTAGCACAAATTCCTTCTTTTTACACTTTATTGTTTAAATTTCCTTTACAAATTGGATTCCCTTCATATCAACATGTTTGACATCTAATAAGAGACTGCAGTTGTGATTTAAACTAGTTCTCTCTTTTATGTAGCTATATTGTTTGTTTTACTATTTATTGATTTGAATCAAAACATGTCTACTTGTTGTTAAGTTATGCTATGGTTCACCTTATTGACTGTATATTCTTTTAGAAATCCATAAAAAAATCTTCAGATACATTCAAAGGAACCAAAAGCTAGAAATAAAGATTATTTTGAATATGCTTTTAGTCACAAATTCCCTATGGTTTGATTTTATTTTTCAAATTACCTTCGATCTATTGGAATGAGAGACAAATATGGTTTCATTTTTTAAAAATTTAGGTCATTCATATATTTGGTAATTAATTTGGAATGGGAACATTGATTCCAACATATCATAAGTTTATAAAAAGAAATAAAGCCAAGCCAAGGCACTATCATTTTCTCCAATACTAGACATATGTCTAAAAAGCAGCAAAAACAATATCATACTTATATATATATATATATATATATATATATATATATATATAATGTTAAATATATAATTATATATTATTACTATTATATTATGCAACTAATGATATTATTTTTTAATTTCTTATATAGAATTTCAAATTATACTTTAAAATATTATAATATTAATTCTACAATAGCATTACAATTATATTAGAAGTAATATTATAATCTGACAATGGTGCCAACATTAAAATTAGTACCATGGATAATACTAATGTGAATATTTCTATTATAATTTAAATTTGCACATGTGAATAGGAGGTTTTTCATAACCAAGAAAGGGGATTTACATGTAAAATAAAGTAAGAAAGCAAACTCTGGTACAATATGTAGACCATGGCATATTGATCATCTAGGATTAGGTATTTTACTTGGGAAGATTTTCAAATATAGCTTGGTCAAAGCACTCTTTTGTCCATATAAAAGTATCAGTTCCATGAGTTTATTGTTATTTAGGTATATTATTATTAGTATCTATCATTTAAACCATATTGATATTGTCTGAAGTTCATAAGATCAAGTGTGTCAATCTTTAGGTGGTTTCATAATTAAACCTTGTTAAAGTGCCATACTTGTTGGAGTTTATCTTCAGATTCACAAACTCAAGAAAATAGGTTTTCAAATTCAAGTAGGACTTTAGTCATAGTCCGTATAATTTTCAAATTCAAAAGACATAGGAGGACATGTTTCTATATATGTGTAAGGCTTTAGTCGTATTCCTTTTTGTACACTATATATCAATTTTCTATATATGCACAGATAATCTTGGTTTTCAAAGTGGCTTAGGCTCAGGCTCTAGCTTTGGCTTAGGTTTAAGCCTCAAAAATCTTGCCCCAAGGAATCTAGGATAACTCAGAGAGTTATTGTGAGAGTTCAAGAGAAGGTCTTGCTTGATATATAAGGGTCTAGGGATTTGTAAAAAAAAGCCTATGGTGGAAAAGAAATCTTAGTAATTCTAGAGTTTGATAAGAAACAAGTCTTATAATTTTTAGATATTTTTGATAGAAAATTTTTTACTCTCCTTTTTCTGTGGATGTGGGCCAGTAGGTCGAACCATGTATATCATTATATGTTTGCTCTTTTATTTAATTTTACTCTCTTGTTTGGTTATTGATCTTTTGGTCCTTAAGTGCCTTTTCTATACTAAATGGTGTTAGATCTTCTGCTATCATAACAAGTTATACTAGAGCTTCTGCTATCGCAACAAGTGGTATTAGAGCTTGCTCATATCACAAGTGATATCAGAGCATGCTTCCTTCACAATAAGTGGTATCAGAGCCAAGTTCTAGCACATGCAGAGGAGCAATAGTAGCAATGCTAGTCTTTTATCCCTAATAGGTAGCCATAGTACATATCTTGAAGCAGTGTAGCATCTACATGAATCTTGAGGTGTGTTGCCTCATATATAATCTAATTTTTTGAGTTGCATGAATCTTGAAGCTGTATGTGGAGGGCATGGCCTATGCTTAGACCTGAGCATGCCCCTTAGACGCTTAGCATCTTGCCATAGTCTCTGACAACTAGGGCTAAAAGTGGGCTCAGGTCGGCCCAAAGCTCATCGACCAGGTTGGCTTTGGGCCAGGCCATGGGCTAGACTTTCTTATCTTTGAGTCAAGCTTAGGCTCAAAATTAAGGCATGTTTTAATTTTGGTCAGGCTCAAGTAGAGATTAACTCGATCTAAACCTAAGTCCAAATTAGGCCTAGTAAAGGAGCCCAATTGTGTATTGTAAAGATTTTGTTGCCTCATTTTGATGTGACTCTTGGAGGGCTAGCCTAGTTATTCTTATCAACCAAACAAATGTTCCATGTGGGTCTTGCTTCCAAACCTATAATACACTATAGAATTGCTATCAATTTATGGCAATTGGGTTGCATCTGGAAGTTGTTTACAAATTAAGAAACAAATTTAGTTGAGTTGGTTGAGAAGCCTATTTAGTGAGATTTGTTAGTTGAGAGGTTTATTTGATGAACTTTGTCAGTTGAGAGGCTTATTTTGGTAAGCTTTGTTAGTGGACAACTTTATTTAGTGAGCTTAATGGGTTTTGGTAGAGCTCAGTTGGTTGGAAGCCTTATTTTGTAAGCTTAGTTAGATGAGAAGCTTATTTGGTATAGCTCAGTTGGTTTGAAGCCTTGTTAGGTGAGTACAACTGGATGAAGAGCTTATTTCATGAGCTCAGTTGGTCAAGAGGCTCATTTGATGAAGGTTAGTTGATTAAAAGCCTTATTTAGAGAGTTTAGTTAAGAGAGAGTTTTTGTCTAAGGATAGTTGCTTCAACTTGATTAGTGCATGCAGCACTTGAGTTATATCCTTTGGGGCATGTGGAGAAGGTGAACTAATATTTCAGCTATCTTTTTAGTATTGCAAATTCAAACCAAGGTGGAGATTTGTTAAAGTTTGTATTAGAATTTATAAGCTCAAGTAGAAAATGTTTTCCATATCCAAGTAGGACTTTAGTCCAACTTCGTATAATCTTCATATTCAAAAGATAAAGCAGGATATGTTTCCATATATGCATAAGACTCTAGTCCTTGTCCTTATAGTACACTATATATCCATCATTTATATAAGCATAGGTAACTATGGCTTTCAAGATGGCTCAAGCTCTAGCTCTGGTCCAGGTCTCAGGGCTCTAGTCCCAAAGTATTTTAGGTAACTTGGAGAGCTATTGCAATAGTTTAAGGGCCCTGTTGAGTGTGTGCAGGTCCAAGGATTTATGTGAAATAGCCTCCAATGGAAAAGGGATCATAGTAATTTCAAAGTTCAGTAAGAAACATATATTTTTAATAGTAAAATTCTCTACTTTTCTTTGCTCGTGGATGTAGGCCAGTGGGCTGAACCATGTATCTGTATTTACTTTCTTGTTTGGTTTTACTTTCTTATCTTCCTAATTGATCTTTTATTCTTCTGTTGTTTTAACAATATGCATATTAAATATAACCTATGTAAATAGGACTAAATTGAACATGCATGAGACTAGACCTTTTTATCATGATTACTGTTGGAACCAAGAATAGCCTATCTTCCTCTATTATATCTTGGTAGATTTTTGTCAACAATAACTGAAATTTATCAAATGTGAATTAGTGTATAATTTCCACTAGATTTTTTTCAACAATAACTGAAATTTATCAAATGAATTAGTGTATGATTTCCACTAGATGCTTTAAGCCAACACAGTTGGTAAATACTTTTAGCTGTCATCATGGAGAACTTTTCTTATATGCACATCTGATCATCTGATTAGATGATGAAAATTCAACTTGTTGCATCTAATTATGTTGGCAATGATGTCATTTTTCTTGTGTAGGATAAAGTGTGTGATATCTGTGGATCCAATCGAAATGCTAAAGCAATTGTGATTTGCTCCCGATGCCGTAGATCTTCACAACACATGTATAATCCCTTCCTATCCCTTGAATGCATGTGCTTCCAGACCAATTACGGAAGACAAAATTTTACATTTCTTTGTACTGACAAGGGCAAAAACAAATGCTTATAATGAAATTTTAGAACATAACAAAAAAATTTTAAGCCAATGTTAGAGAGAGAAACTCTTATAATACTTGAACAACTAAATTGGAGAAAAGTTTATAGAGTGTTTAAGGCCCCAAGCCCATCTGCTAGTTTAATTAATCCGTTAGCTGGTCGGGTCCACGTGGCCTCAAAACTCGAGTGCAAATTAATTGACAGTAGATGAACTTGAGTTATAACTTTTCACATCATTCTTTTTTCATCCAATGTAGGACTATTCATTCATGGAGTATTATAATCTCTCCTCTTTATTAGGCTAGTCCTTATTGTATACCATAAGTTAGCCAGAATCTACCCGGGTGAGGTCGTTGGTGCTACGGAATGGCTTTATGTTATGACAAAACTTTCTTTTTACCATCATCCTATAGGTATCCCTTCATACCCCCTTTATCAAGTACTGTTCTCATCACATTTACAAGTTAGCCAAAATCTATCCTAAGTGGGATAATTGGTGCTAGAAGGGTGGCTCCATGCTATGGTTGGACTTTCTCTCTACTACCATCGGATGGATAGCCCTTTCCTCCAACCCATAACCTTCACATACTCAGATCAACTCTAATACTATTTGTAATGGCTTGAGCTCATCTACTGGCCCAATTAACCTATTAGGATAGATCCACATGGCATTAAAACTCAAATATAAGTTAATTGATAGCAGGTAAACTTTAGTTATAACTCTTCAAACCATTTTTTTAATTTAGATATAAATATTTAATATATATTATATATTATATATTTATATATTAAATAATGTTTACAATATGAATAATATTAAATATATATTATAAATTATTTACATATAATAATTTAATATGCTAGCAGGTCATAAATATTAGTAATTTTGAATTTAGTACTATACATTATTGTATAAGTATATAATGCTATTTAAAATAAAGAAAAGTTATATTAATATTAAATTCATATTAATATATTATTATATAATATTATATTTATATTTAAATTAAATATAATATTAATATTTAAATATTATTAAGTATTTATTTTATATATAATTAAATTAAATATTTACATAACAGTCAAAATTGCTGGACTTTGGTAATTTTAGATGCTTATCTTCCAAATGTGAATCAGATTACCATGATTTATGATAATCTTGGATTACCAAGAATCAAATGTTACTGTCTAGATTATCATGTCTAATTACCCATCATGGTAATATATATGGTAATCTAAGATTACCAAGATGAATACTACCAACCAAATGCCCTTTAGTCTCTTCACTGCCAAAGTAATGAGAACAAGCATTTTGACTATCATTATAGGACTAATTTCCAGACTTCAAAGATTGATCTCCTTCTATTGTAGCGGGTTTTTCACATATAGTTGGCCATCCAAACTGGTAGGAGAACCTTGATACGAGACCTAAATTGAAGATGGAAATTCCCATTAATTGCCATCAAAATACCTCCCTTCTTCTTGTGATGCTGATCTACCTTAGGCACATCATCTCATGGTGAGGGATGGAAACACCATGGTTTATCATTTGATCATGGTTTATGATGAAGCATTGCTAACTCAAAACCAAGCAACCAAACCAAAAGAACAACTAGAAATTATGGGCAAGAAAAAAAGATTAATATTTCATTGGATAATCTCCCATATATAAAATATGAAAAAGAAGAGTTATCTTCCTTCTATGCAGCACTTTTTATTGCTATCACTTATGTTAGATACAGAGATATTTATGGAAGTAGTAGAGTTCTAAAATTATCAAAGTAAGATAAATGAGGTTGATGGCTAAGGTCTTCATGTAAGGCTAATAACTAAAGTGGCATAGGTATTTAGCATATTAAAGAGAGATACATGATAGAAAACATAGAAAATGATATATAGGTACCTACAAGGATGAGCATTCAGTTGGTTTGGTTCAAAAGTTTATAAAATCAAACAAATAATTTTTAAAATTAATAAACAAATCGAACCAATTTGTAAAAGAACTGAATTGATTGAACTGAATTATGTTAATTCAGTTTGGTCGATTTTTCAGTTTTGAGCTTATTATTTTAGGCTTTAAGCTTAAAAACCTGAAAATAGAAGAGATAAGGCTTTTGTTTGGGATTTAAGCCTTAAAAACATTAAAGAAAAAGACTTAAATAGTTAAAGACCTATTGTTTAGGCTTTAAATCCAACATCCAACATAATTTAAAACCAAAATTGAATAATTTAAGATAAATTTGTATAATTTTAAATCCAGCATAAACTTCTTTAATATCAATAGGTGAAACAAATTTATATAAGTTAAACACAACAAAAGAAGTACAACTCTCAAAACAAAAAAGTTATTTACTTGCATAAGTAAACTCTAGGATTATAAAGAGTAAATAAGTATATGTAAAAAAATCGGTTCAGTTCGATTTTTTCGATTTTAATCCTTAAAGAGCCAAACTGATCTGAATAACTGATTTTTTTTAAAGAAACCCAAACCAAATTGAATTGTAAAAAAAATCAAATTGACTGAATTATAATGATTCGGTTTGGTTTTGTGGTTAATCCAAAATTATGCTCACCCCTAGTTATTTGGTTATGAAAAAGGTAGTGGATGGAATATTAAATGGATATGTATGGTGGAAATCATATAAAATGGTATAGATATGAAGTATGCCCAGATCAACACATCCTACAAGATGACTCTATTAAATTCCTCCATAAAATGAACTTCACAAAATTTAACATACCACTAACCATTTCCTTGTTAACTTGAACTTCTAGAGTCTATAGTTAGTCTATTATATAAGAGCTTGGGTTTATTGGAGTTCATGAGTTGGAATTCCCCTCAATTCAGTATATCTAGATGTGTTTGTTATTGTATCTTCTTTTCTTTAATGTGTTTATTGCTAAAAGTAATCAGAGCTGGCTGCCAAAGATATGTTCTACTATATGTTATGATCAACTAGGAGCTGTGGTGGTAATTATCTTGTTCTCAATGATTCTGCTACCTATTAATGTCCACATGTAAATGTGAAGTACACTACTTTAGATAATATATAATATGGCTACAATCCTATGTATAAATGCTCAATTCAAATTTTTACTCTAGTTTTTAGAGAAGTTTGTCCCATTCCTCAAGCATGCATATATATCATTCTATCACCACAAGCAGTCCATGCTGTTTTCTCGTCTAACGTTTTATTTTTGGTGTGTTTGTTCCCAAACTTCAGCTATTGCATGCATGGGCGGCTACGTGACTCTGTGCCAAACGAATGGTACTGTGAAGACTGCAGTGGCAGCAGAAGCAAGCCAGTTAGGACTAGGCCACTGCGTGGTTCAGTAGGGACTTCTGAAGTGCAAGCAAACCCTTCAGGTTATCTTCCACAAATTTAAACTTGTCTATGGCTGTTCCCCTGTCTGATTTGCATCAGCAAATAGTCTGTATCAGTTCATCTTCTTTTAAAGCAAAAGACTTTGGCCCCCAACGTTCTTAACATGGTACAAGCAGTTGGAAAAAGCCTTGGAAGTCACCAAACAAATGGTTTAATCTAGTTAATTTTTTTAACGTTTTCAAAAAAAATAAGACGTAAAAAATTTTATGCCATTAGTTTCTTCCTTCAGTACATATCAAAGATGGTTTCATTCTTTAGCTTTCATATTTTAGGGAGAGGGACCTATGCATTAGAAATAAAGCAAGGGCCTGCACAAGGGTGAAGCAAGGCTCTTGCAGATAACTTTTCCTCAAAAAATATTGTACAAATGGAATCAAAGAATTAAAGGTGTTAAGAATTCAACTAGTATTGTGTTTCGAGTTTCTTCTAAACATATATTTCATCTTTTTTCCATCATGTATAGAAATGTGCTGACCTCACATGAGCAATGTCTGGCTATTTTACCTTGTATTTTAGGTGCAGCAATGTGGAATCTAGTGCACTACCAAAGAAGTCCATCCAGCCTTCAGGTTTAGGCAAGGAAAATTCTCTTGTTTATGTCTTAAATTTTGTGTCATCAGTAAATAGCCTGTATCAGCTCATCTTCTTTAAAAGCAAAAGACTTTGGCCCCAAAAGTTCTTGACATGGTACAAAAGTATAGGGAAGTCACCAAACACATGGTTCAATCTAATTAATTTTTAATATTTTGAAAAAAAAATAAGATGTAAAAAATTTTCTGCCCTTAGTTTCTTCCTACCGTGCATATGAAAGATGGTTTCATTTTCTAGCTTTTATATCTTAGGAAGAGGGGCCTATGCATTAGAAATAAAGCAAGGGCCTGCACAAGGGTGAAGCAAGGCTCTCGCAAATGAATTTACCTCAAAAATATCCTACAAATGTCATCAAAGAGTGATCTTGAGGCTTTTTTCTTCATAATTAGAGGGGTTAAGCATTCAACTAGTATTGTGTTTCGAGTTTCTTCTACATATAACTGCATCTCATATTTTTTCCATCATGTAGCGAAATGTGCTGACCTCACATGAGCAATGTCTGGCTACTTTTCCTTGTATTTTAAGTGCAGCCAATGTGAAATCTTGTGCACCAACAAAGAAGTTTACCCAGCCTTCAAGTTCATGCAAGGAAAATTCTCTTGTTTATGTCTTAAATTTGTAGCATCAGCAAATAGTCTGTATCAATCATCTTCTTTAAAAGCAAAAGATTTTGGCCCCAAAAGTTCTTAACATGGTTCAAGCAGTTGGAGAAAGCACAGGAAAGTCAGCAGACACTTGGTTCAATCTAGTTAATTTTTTAATGTTTTGAAAAAAAAAAGATGTAAAAAATTTTATGCCATTAGTTTCTTCCTCCAGTTCATATGAAAGATGGTTTCATTCTCTAGCTTTCATATTTTAGGGAGAGGGGCCTATGCATTAGAAATAAAGCAAAGGCCTACACAAGGGTGAAGCAAGGCTCTTGCAAATGACTTTCCCTCTAAAAATATTGTACAAATGGAACCAAAGAGTGATCTTGATGCTTTTTTCTTGATAATTAGAGGGGTTAAGCATTCAACTTGTAGTGTGTTTTGATTTTCTTCTACATATATCTGCATTTCATCTATTTTGTATCATGTGAAGAAATGTGCTGACCTCACATGAGCAATGTCTGGCTACTTTACCTTGTATTTTAGGTGCAAGCAATGTGGAATCTAGTACACCACCAAAGAAGTCTATCCAGCCTTCAAGTTCTTGCTAGGAAAATTTTCTTATTTATGTCTTAAATTTTGTGGCATCAGCAAATAGTCTGTATTAGTTCATCTTTTTTAAAAGCAAAAGACTTTGGCCCCAAAGTTCTTAACATGGTTTAAGCAGTTGGAGAAAGCACAGGGGGAAGTCACCAGACACATGGTTCAATCTAGTTAATTTTTTATGTTTTGTCAAAAAAAATAAGATGTAAACAATTTTATGCCATTAGTTTCTTCCTCGAGTACATATGAAAGATGGTTTCATTCTCTAGCTTTCATATCTTAGGGAGAGGGGCCTATGCATTAGAAATAAAGCAAAGGCCTGCATGGGTGAAGCAAGCTAGGCTCTTGCAAATGACTTTTCCTTAAAAAATATTGTACAAATGGAATGTGATCTTGTTGCTTTAGTCTTGATAATTAGAGGGTTAAGAATTCAACTTGTAGTGTGTTTTGAATCTCTTCTACATATATCTGCATTTCATCTTTTTTGTATCATGTAGAGAATTGTGCTAACCTCACATGAGCAATGTCTGGCTTCTTTACCTTGTATTTTACTTGTAGGCAATGTGAAATCTAGTGCACCAGAGAAGAAGTCTATCCAGCCTTCAAGTTTAGGCAAGGAAAATTCTCTTGTTTATGTCTTAAATTTTGTGGCATCAGCAAATAGTCCGAATTAGTTCATTTTCTTTAAAAACAAAAGACTTTGGCCCCAAAAGTTCTTAACATGGTACAAGCAGTTGGAAACAGCATAGGGAAGTAACCAAACACGTGGTTCAATCTAGTTAATTTCTTAATATTTTTAAAAAAAAATAAGATGTAAAAAATTTTATGCCATTACTTTCTTCCTTTAGTACATTTGATAGATGGTTTCATTCCTTAGCTTTTGTATCTTAGGGAGAGGGGCCTATGCATTAGAAATAAAGCAAGGGCCTGCACAAGGGTGAAGCAAGGCTCTTGCAAATGACTTTCCCTCAAAAAATATTGTACAAATGGAATTAAGAGTGATCTTAATGCTTTTTTCTTGATAATTAGAGGGGTTAAGCAATCAACTTATAGTATGTTTTGAGTTTCCTCTACATATGTGTGCATTTCATCTATTTTGTATTATGTAGAGAAATGTGCTGACCTAACATGACAATGTCTGGCTACTTTTCCTTGTATTTTAGGTGCAAGCAATGTGAAATCTAGTGCACCACCGAAGAAGTTTACCTAGCCTTCAAGTTTAGGCAAGGAAAATTCTCTTGTTTATGTCTTAAATTTTGTAGCATCAGCAAACAGTCTGTATCAATCATCTTCTTTAAAAGCAAAAGACATTGGCCCCAAAAGTTCTTAACATGGTTCAAACAGTTTGAGAAAGCACAAGGAAGTCACCAGACACATGGTTCAGTCTAGTTAATTTTTTAATGTTTTGATAAAAAAAAATAAGATGTAAAAAGTTTTATGCCATTAGTTTCTTCCTTCAGTACATAAGAAAGATGGTTTCATTCTCTAGCTTTCATATCTTAGGGAGAGGGGCCTATACATTAGAAATAAAGCAAGGGCCTACACAAGGGTGAAGCTAGGCTCTTGCCAATGACTTTCCCTCAAAAAATATTGTACAAATAGAATTAAGAGTGATCTTAATGCTTTTTTCTTGATAATTAGAGGGGTTAAGAAATCAACTTATAGTGTGTTTCGAGTTTCCTCGACATATTTGAGCATTTCATCAATTTTGTATCATGTAGAGAAATGTGCTGACCTCACATGAGCAATGTCTGGCTACTTTACCTTGCATTTTAGGTGCAGGCAATGTGGAATCTACTGCACCACTGAAGAAGTCTATCCAGCCTTCAAGTTTAGGAAAGAAAATTCTCTTGTTTGTCTTAAAATTGTGGCATCAGCAAATAGTCTGTATTAGTTCATCTTCTTTAAAAACAAAAGAATTTGGTCCCAAAAGTTCTAACATGGTTCAAGTAGTTTGAGAAAGCATAGGGAAGTCACCAGATACATGGTTCAATCTTGTTAATTTTTTAATGTTTTGACAAAAAAAAATAAGATGTAAAAATTTTTTTGCCATTAGTTTCTTCCTTCAGTACATATGAAAGATGGTTTCATTCTCTAGCTTTCATATCTTAGGAAGAGGGGCCTATGCATTGGAAATAAAGCAAGGGCCTGCATAAGGGTGAAGCAAGGCTCTTGCAAATGACTTTCCCCTAAAAAATATTGTACAAATTGAATTAAAGAGTGATCTAGATGCTTTTTTCTTGATAATTAGAGGGGTTAAGCATTCAACTTATAGTGTGTTTCGAGTATTTTCTACATATGTGTGCATTTCATCTTTTTTGTATCATGTAGAGAAATGTGCTGACCTCACATGAGCAATGGCTGGCTACTTTATCTTGTATTTTAGGTGCAGGCAATGTGAAATCTAGAACACCATCGAAGAAGTTTACTGAGCCTTCAAGTTCAGGCAAGGAAAATTCTCTTGTTTATGTCTTAAATTTTGTAGCATCAGCAAATAGTCTGTATCAATCATCTTCTTTAAAAGCAAAAGACTTTGGCCCTAAAAGTTCTTAACATGGTTCAAGCAGTTTGAGAAAGCACAGTGAAGTCACCAGACACATAGTTTAGTCTAGTTAATTTTTTAATGTTTTGATAAAAAAAATAAGATGTCAAAAATTTAATGCCATTAGTTTCTTCCTTCAGTACATATGAAAGATGGTTTCATTCTCTAGCTTTCATTTCTTAGGGAGAGGAGCCTATGCATTAGAAATAAAACAAGGGCCTGCACAAGGGTGAAGCTAGGCTCTCGCAAATGACTTTCCCTCAAAAAATATCCTACAAATGGAATCAAAGAGCGATCTTGATGCTTTTTTATTCATAATTAGAGGGGCTAAGCATTCAACTAGTATTGTGTTTTGAGTTTCTTCTACATATATCTGCATTTCGTCTTTTTTCCATCACGTAGAGAAATGTGCTGACCTCACATGTGCAATGTCTAGCTACTTTACCTTGTATTTTAGGTGCAGGCAATGTGGAATCTAGTGTACCATTGAAGAAGTCTATCCAACCTTCAAGTTTAGGCAAGGAAAATTCTCTTGTTTATATCTTAAATCGGTTCATCTGCTTTAAAAGCAAAAGACTTTGGCCCCAAAAGTTCTTAACATAGTTCAAGCAGTTGGAGAAAGCACAGGGAGGTCACTAGACACATGGTTCAATCTAGTTAGTTTTTTAATGTTTTGAAAAAAAAAATTTCGTAAAAAGTTTTATGCCATTAGTTTCTTCCTCTAGTACATATGAAAGATGGCTTCATTATTTAGCTTTCATATCTTAGGGAGTGGGACCTATGCATTAGAAATAAAGCAAGGGCTTGCACAAGAGTGAAGCAAGGCTCTTGCAAATGACTTTCCCTCAAAAAATATTGTACAAATGGAATCAAAGAATTGTCTTGATGCTTTTTTCTTGCTAATTAGAAGGTTTAAGCTTTCAACTAGTATTGTGTTTCGTGTTTCTTCTGCATATATTTGTATTTCATCTTTTTTCCATCATGTAGTGAAATGTGCTGACTTCACTTGAGCAATGTCTGGCTACTTTACCTTGTATTTTAGGTGCAGGCAATGTGGATTCTAGTGCACCACCAATGAAGTCGATCCATCCTTTAGGTTCAGGCAAGAAAAAATTTCTTGTTTATGTTTTAAATTTTGTCTGACAGACATGAAGTAGCACATGAGTATGTTAGCATAATAGTTTCAATAATGTGAATTTGAAGCAAAACATTGCTTCATTGATGAACGAAGAGATTTTGTTTGATAGATCATAGTACTGAAATGAATGATCAGCCAGGACCATACATAATTCTGAGAGATGAGGAGCCATATCCCCCTGTGGATAAAGTTTGCTGGAGGTAGGCCAGCCACCTTTAAACTTTTCTTTTGGTTCTTTTTTTTCTCTGCTGTATAAAACACTTCTCATAGCACATGAGCATTGTCATCATCGACTGGTCTATAAAATAGTAGTATTTGCTATATGGACATGCTAGATACTTTACACATAAGATATCTTGTGGTCATGGTTTTCATCCCTCAGGATTTACTGATGAAATTAGAGCTGTGAATCTTGCATCACTTGTACCACCTGAGTCGACATGTTAATGTGCTAGATTTTTCATCTCATTTTATGTCTGCTAGGAAGCTAATTTTACATATTTGTTCTGTCATTTCTCATCCTTGATTCCAAATTATTTCCTTTCTCAGCTCAAATTGCACCAATGCTGGTTTCAATATGAGAAAAGATTATTTTTTCAGAAAATAGCATGTCATGCAATGTAGTAGAATTTTGATATTGTTCTAGAGAGTAGAAATGATTTGCCATGCTACCATTGGTGAAATCAAGTGTAGAGAGTAATTGTGTCGTCCATGTACGATACAATACGATACAATCCCCATGTATTATACTTGTGAGTGCATGCTCATGAGACATGCATTAATGCACCCAGCAATCACAATCCAAGCAGGGTTAGAGTTGCTACTCCTGTCAAAGTAAACCTGTTCCTAAGAGGAAAGAAAAAAGGCATTCCACTGCATGTCTAATTCATTTCTTAAACTAAGCTCACCAATTCATAGCGATTGCTCTCTGCAGGGGGGAATTTGAAATCTTCCATGTAGTTAAACAGAGAATTACTGAAATTCGAGCTCAGACACCAGGGAGGCTTCGCTTGAATGCCTATGAAATGATTCAAGTGATGCCTGAAAAGCTTCAGCTCACCAAGCACCGGCGGCAGGACATTTGGCCAAAATCTTTTGAAGCCGATCCTCCCACCTTGGGAAATATTGCAGTTTACTTCTTTGGAAAAGAACTTCCAGAGTACGGCTTCCACTGACTCTTTGGTTGCTCTGCATCTAATTTTTAGCAGCAAAATTTGTCAGAAGACAACTAGATCACACAACCACCTAAATGAACCAAAGTTTCCCTTATATTATGAGGCTAGTACTGTTCTTATCTAATCTACCTACCTGGCTTTGTAGGCATAGAGACCCGTACAGGAAGTTAATAAAAAGGATGGACAGATCCGATGAAGC
Organism: Calamus simplicifolius; assembly: GCA_900491605.1. Taxonomy (NCBI): domain Eukaryota; kingdom Viridiplantae; phylum Streptophyta; class Magnoliopsida; order Arecales; family Arecaceae; genus Calamus; species Calamus simplicifolius. The sequence continues at coordinate 905,147 of UESW01004301.1, forward strand.
ACTCCAGTGCGACCTGGGAGAAATCAAGTTTCTGTTATTTACGTCGACGCATTTAGATGAGGAATCCCAGGGTAAGTTTTCACCATCGAGTGTGAACTATTACACCATAGCCTTAGATTTGTTACTTCTTCCATAAACCAAAATGTCTTTTCATTTTTTTGATAAAATATATATTACTATTCTATGATTTAAGCTCAGATTACACCTATGTGTTTGAAATGTTACGTTTAACTATTATATGTTTTAAATTTTATCAAATTATGCACATGCTATTTGACATGTTATACTTAATATTATATGTTTTAAATACTATTAAATTATGCTGATATAGTCAGAAATGTTAAATTTAACTATTCATATATTTTTAACTTATTTAACCTTTACTTAATGTGCCCAAACTTTCATATGGGTGTAGTTTGATGGTGTTTACAACATATAGTATTTAAGTGTAACTGATCAAACTACACGGTCGTAATTTGATAAAACTTAAAACATATGGTGGTTAAATGCATCATTTAAATCACATGGATGCAATTTAATAATGCTTAAATCATAGAAAAGTAATTTGTATTTTACTTTGTTTTTGCTAATCTTTTTGCTTGTAACTATCCAAATCTGAATCATGTTCATCAGAATGACAGCAATTATAGATTTATTTGACTTGTTACCTGAGTCTAGTTGCCCATCTCCCACACCAGTAAACCTTGTAGACTCTCAACGCAACTCAACTCATCTATGCCTTTTTTTCAACTACATGGGGTCGGCTACATGAATCTGCTTCTCCACTCTGCTCTATTTAGGACTAAGTCAGCACTCAAATTATAAATAATTATATATTTTTTTAATTATTTTATCCATAGTTTAGATCTACCTCTATCTCTATCATTACCATGGATTGTTAAAAAAATCACCCTTTTAACTGGAGCATCTAAAGGCCTTCGTTGTATATGTCCAAACTACCTTAATCGATTTTTTCTAATTTTATCTTTAATTGGGTCTACTCCTATTATTTTTATATATTATTATTTTAATTCTATCTTTTAAAATTTTACCACATATCTATCTTAATATGCGCATTTCTGTTATACTTAATTTATTCACGTGTTGTTTCAATGTTGCCCAATACCTTGTTCCATATAGCATAGCTAGTCTAATAGTAGTTTTTAGAATTTTTCTTTCAATTTTAATGGGATGCTTCGATTATACAATACTTTCGAAGCACTCCTCCACTTAATCCATCATGCTTTAACTCTATGATTTACATCTTCACCTAATTCATCTTTTTGCTGGATAATTAATCCCAAATGCCTAAATATTTTACTTCTTATTATTTTTTGGTTTGCAATCTTCATTGTCACTTCATTTGTATTTCTACTTCCACTAAAATTATATTTCATATATTCAGTCTTAGTTCTACTAATCTTGAAACCTTAAGATCCTAAAGCCTCTATCCAAATCTCTAACTTAACATTTAATCCAGATTTAGTTTTATTAATCAACACTATTTCGTTACAAATAACATAAACCATGAGACATCATCTTGAATATGTTTGGTTAATTCATCCATAACTAATACAAAAAGATACATACTTAAGGAAGACCCTTGATGTAAACCTACAATAATTGAAAACTCACTGTTTCTTCTATTGCTATTTTAATAATAGTTATTGCTCTATCATACATATCTTTTATCACTTCTATTTACCTTTTGGTTATTCCTTTTTCTCTAAAAATCTACCATATTATTTCTCTACATACTCTATCATATATTTCTTTAAATCAATAAAGACCATATGAAGATCATTTTTCTGTTCCCTATACCTCTCCATCAATCTTCTTAATAAATAAATAGCTTTCATTGTCAATCTTTCGGGTAAAAATTTAAATTAATTATTTGATACTAAAGTTTCAGTCTTATTCGATTTTCTATTACTCACTCCCATAATTTCATTGTATGACTCATTAACTTAATCCCTCTATAATTTGCACAATTTTGAATACCTTCTTTATTTTTGTATATGAGTATTAATATACTTTTTTTCAATCATCCAGTATTCTTTTAGTTGCTGCAATATTGTTAAATAAATTGGTTAACCACATGACTCCAATTTTTCTAAGCCTTTTCAAACCTTAATAGAGATCGTATCTGGCCCTTATTTCTTTGCATTTTTCATTTTACTCAAAACGTTTGCATCTAGCCCTAAAGTCTTTGTATGTAAACCTTGTGGATTGATTCTCTCTAATTCATGGCATGCTTTGCACCTTTCAAGACTCTACTTTAAATTTGCTAGTCTGATAAAATTTTATGCAGCCCAAAATTATAATATGAAGCATTGATGACTAATGACAAATTTACCCAATGTAATGGGCTAACTGCATGAATTCCCAGATCCTAGCACATTTTTGGTTTAAGCTTATTATGCTCCTTTCTAAATCTTGCCTAGCAATCAGTTTCATTTCCTAATAGCCTATATTGTTCATTGAAGTCCACCCTTTCATATCGAAGCAGTGGTAAAAGATAGTTGATATATATGCAGAAAGTTATTTTATTTCTTTAGTGCAGTCTAAGGCAGTTAAGTTCAAGTTCACAGATAATTATAAATTGCATAGATCTTGTCCTGCAACTAACTTATTGTTACAAATTATTGATTGTAATAATGACAAATGTCCAGCGGCACTGAGATCTGAACACAGGGACAATAAATTCCTGTGGGGTTTGTTTCTGGACAAAAAGCCTAAGGAACAAAACTTAAAGAACCTGATGATGCTGATGTAGTTGCTGCTGAAACTTTGCTGCTCCTTCAATCAGAAGGTAGTGAAAGGGTTCAAATGGTGGATGAACCTGATGATGATCCTGAATTCCCTCCGGGCTTTGAAGGATACATTCTGGGCCTTGAAGGATTCACTCATGAAACAAACCCACCTGGCTACCCACAGAAAAGGAACAGACTCAACTAAGCCAGGAATATTGCTGGAGAAAGAACTGTTGTTTTATCAGGTATGAAATGTCATGACATTTATGATCATAAGCTTTAAGGCCCTTAACCCATCTTTTAAATCTACAGCTTCTGGTGATTAAACAGACATAAGATGTCAATGATGCAATGTTTCTATATCATTAGAATTACCAGCTGGACAGTCATTGAGTTTTGATTAGATTGCCAACTTAGATTTCAGGCATCCTGTCACTTTCTTTATTTTCCTCAAACGAAGTTGGCAGAGACTTACATAGCTTAACTCATGTATTCCTGCACTGTGATTTTTGTGGACATTACAAAACCAGGAAGCAGAACCTGCTACAACAATAAGCATATGACCAAAAGAATAAAGAACATGTAGAGCTACAGAAAAAGCCCTTCTCATGTTGGAGGTGTATCAAGACTCATGTCATTATGCATGTTTTTAGTTGTTTCAGCTGAAGGTGAATGGGATCCATGTTAAGTACTGAACATTGTCTCTTGTTTTAAGTTGTAACAGAGCTTGCTATTTGTACTTTCCATATTGTTGGTTATTAAATCTATTCGTGAATAATTGTGTAACATCCTAAAATTAGTCAAACATTAGATGAAAAAAAAAAAGTATTATATGCTTATAACTCAAGTTCACTTGCTATCTATTAACTTCCAATCGAGTTTTATGGGCTATACGGTTTCAGTCTACTAATAGAGTTAATTGTGTCAATGGATGGTTTGGAGCTTTACAAATGTTATCAAAACCGATCCAAGTGTATGAAAATTGTAGACTATGAAACTGTATGAAAATTGGTAGACTATGAAACTATAGTAGAATTCCTAGTGTGCGGAAGTTGATATGTATCATGTAAGAAATTAATTATGTTTCTAATAGAAACTCAAAACATAGAAGCGGATCGAAATCAAATACCTCCAACCATTGTTTACCTTTACTTAATTACTTAATTTGTTTCAACCATTGTTTACCTTTACTTAATTACTTAATTTATTTCTTTTGTTTACTCAGTTTCTCACACTTGTCTCTCCAATGGCGTATATTTTGTGAAGAGTAGTGTGTAGACCAAACAAAGAATGAAAGCTTTATATAGCCATTGCTCCATCAACACTTTTATTTACCTACCGTTACCACACCTTAAGGACTATTAAATGGCCATTGGTAATTAAATTGCCATTACACATGGTAATAACCATTTCAGTTGTAAAAGATGAATAGTCATAGAAGTTGCAAAAGATGAATGGTCATAGAAGTTATAAAAGATTAATGGTTAATTCTTGCACCACTTTGTTAGAAATCTATTAACCATCTACACAATATTGTATAGAATTAATAGATATGATCTTTGTATGCCATTGCTTATGATCTACCTCTCGAAGATCTGAATCAGGATCTTGATCTTCCTTTCGATCTGAATCAGCTGCAGATCTACCTCTTGGGATCTTGATCTACCGCTTCGAGAACCTTGATTGAGTGCTTCCAATCAATGAGCTATCGCACACGATGGTGTATGCCCTTAGGATATGCTCTTGATCAGGGACCCAATATCTCTGCTTCCTTCTGGTTTTCTCTCGTATAATAATGTGTTATCAAAAACTTTAGAAGGGATCTCTTATTTAAAGAGATTTTCTTAACTCCCTTCCACCGCCTACTCCCATCAAAGTAGGCATTTTGTTAAATTTTAAATTTCAAAAGAGATATCATTATCACTTATTAACTAGTAGACGACTATCGTTGAAATTATCCACAAACGATTAAGCTATATCGCAATAAAATAGGACCATCTACCAACACGGAATACTACATTCTCCCACTTGGTCTGCACATTTTATCTTAATCCATAATTCTCAACACTGAACAAGAAATCAAATACATGAATCATAGCGACATGTCCTCTATAATTGAGTATTATCTTCTATGTATTACAATGTATTTAATTTCTTTACCACTATTCCAAATATGACAACATAACATAATGAATAAACCATATGTTCATTCAGAGTCCAAAAGAAAATTTTATCATTTCTCGAAAGTCAAATAATGTGTACACCTAAATGAGAAATAAACAAATAATTAAATAAGAGTTTCTTTGTACAAATTGTTATCCATGCAATTATATCATGGAACCAACTCTCATTCGTACCACATGATCCTTAAAATTCTTAATTGACATGCCTTTAGTCAAAGGATCAGCTATCATCAATTCAGTGCTAACGTGTTCTATGACCACTTTGTTTTCTTTAACATGTTCTCTTATGGCTAAATACTTAATGTCGATATGTTTACTTCGACTACCACTCTTGTGTTTTTTAGCCAAAAATACAGTAGTTGAATTGTCATAGTACAGTTTAATTGGCCTAGCAATAGAGTCAACAATTCTAAGCCCTGAGATGAAACTCTTCAACCATACACCTTGTAATGTAGCCTCAAAACAAGCAACGAACTCCGCTTCCATAGTAGATAGTAGTCAAAGTCTGCTTTACATTCCTCCATGATATGGCTCCACCAGCTAACATAAATATAAATCCTGATGTTGATTTTAGAATGAACACAGCCAGCAAAGTTTGAATCTGAGTAACCCTCTATCTCCAAACGATCAGTTCATCTATACATGAGCATGTAGTTCTTGGTCCCTTGAAGATGCCTCATGACTTTTTTAGCAGCTCTCCAGTGGTCTAAACCTGGATTACTCTGATATCTTCCCAACATTCCTACTGCAAATGCAATGTCAGTCTTGTGCAAACCTGATCATACATTAGGCTTCCAACAGCTGAAGCATATGGAATGTTGTGCATCTATTCCCATTCAAATTCATTTTTAGGGCACTAGTTCAAAGCGAACTTGTCACCCTTCACTATAAGTGCAACACTTGTGAACAATTTTTCATCTGAAATCTCTCCAAGACTTTATTGATATAAGTTTCTTGAGACAATCCTAAAATGCTTCAAGATCTTTCTCTATGGATCTTAATGCCAATGACATAAGATGCCTCACTCATATCCTTCATATCAAAATTTTTGGAGAGAAATTGTTTCACCTCATATAGCAACCCTTTATCATTGGTTGCAAGTAGAATGTCATCCACATATAGGACCAAGAAACAAATTTTGCTCCCACTAACCTTCTGGTATATATATAATCCATGATGTTCTCTTCAAAACCAAAGGAAGAGATTACATCATGAAATTTTAAATACCACTAACGTGAGGCTTGTTTCAATCCATATATGGATTTTTTAAGCTTGCAAACGAAATGCTCACTATCACTAGAGGAAAATCCTTCATGTAAACCTCTTCCTCTAGATCTCCATTAAGGAATACAGTTTTTACATCCATTTGATGTAACTCAAAATCAAAATGAGCTACCAATGCCATAATTATTCGGAGAGAATCTTTCTTGGATACAGGAGAAAATGTCTCTGTGTAGTCGATTCCTTCCCTCTGATTGAACCCTTTGGCAACGAGTCTTGCTTTATATCTCTCAATGTTGCCTTGTGAGTCTTTCTTTATTTTAAAGACCATTTACATCCAATGGCTTTTACACCATCAGGCAACTCAACAAGATCCCAGACTCGATTAGATGCCATAGATTCCATCTCGTCTTCATGGCATTGTACCATAAGTTTGATTCCTTAGAACTCATGGCTTGTGAAAATGTTTCAGGATCATTTTGGCTCCAATGTTATAGTCAGATTCATGTAGATACACAATATAATCACTAGGAATTGTTGATTTCTTTATTCTAGTTGATCTTCTTAATGTTATGTCAATGACCTCTTGAGGAGTATCTTGCACAACTGATTATTGATAAACAACATGATCTTCTAGATTACCATCAGCTTGTGAAATCTCAATGACTGGTTGTTGAGCACTTATTTGAGTTTGAGGAGTGCTATAAATAACAACCAATCCCTCACTTGAAGTGGAAGCTGGAATATCTGAATGATCTTTCTCAGAAGAAGCCAAATACTGAGATTGATCACTCCCACTGATCAAGTCATTCTCAAGAAATTTTTATTTCTTAATTCCACAATCCTAGTGCTGTGAGATGGATAATAAAATCTATAACCCTTGGACTTCTCAGCATATCCAATAAAATATCTACTAATAGTCCTTGGGTCTAGTTTCTTTTCTTGTGGATTATAAGCTCTTACTTCAGATGGGCATCCCCAAACACGTATATGTTGCAAACTTGGTTTCCAACCTTTAAATAACTCAAATGGCGTTTTGGAAACAGCCTTGGTTGGAACCCGATTTAATATATACGCAGCAGTTTTAAGAGCTTCAGTCCATAAGGATTTAGGTATGACAGAGCTGACAATCATGCTCCTTACCATGTCCAATAATGTTTGGTTTCTCCTTTCAGCTACACCGTTTTGGTCAGGAGACCCCGGCATGGTGTATTGTGCAACAATTCCATTTTCTTCAAGAAACCGAGCAAATGGACTAGGTGCTTGTCCATTCTCAGTGTATCTATCATAATATTCTCCACCTCTATCTGACCTCACGATCTTAATTTGCTTGCCGCATTGTTTCTCTACTTCTGCCTTAAATATCTTAAAGACATCTAATGCTTCGTTCTTATTATGAATTAGGTAAAGATACATATATCATGAATAGTCATTAATAAATGAGATGAAGTATCTCTGACCATACGAGTCCATATCTGGTCTACAGATATCCATATGTATGATCTCCAGTATTTCTGAACTTCTCTTGGCATCTTTCTTGGACTTGTTGGTTTGCTTTCCCTTTATGCAGTCCACACAAGTGCCAAAATCAGTAAAATCAAGAGTATCAAATACTCCATCTTTTACTAATCTTTTAATTCTCTCAATGGAGATGTGACCTGATCTCCGATGCCACAAAATAGAGAAATTCTCATTCATAACACATCTTTTCATACCAGTTTGGGCGTGCATCACATTATAGGAGGTATTTTTTTTAAATTAATTTGGAAAAGATTGTCGGACAATGTACCATTCCCAATAAACTTAGATTTATAAAATAAATCAATAGAGCTTTTATTAAAATTAAAGGAATATCCTTCGAGTACAAGTCTTGACACTGAAATCAAATTTCTAGAGAAACTTGGAATATAAAATATCTTTTTCAAATCTAAAACAAAACCAGAATCTAAAATAAGTCTGCACGTCCCAATCGCTTCCGCATGTGAACCCATCTTGTTTCCTGAATAGAAGATTTGTTCACTTCCTAATGGTTCCTTTGATTTAGAAAACCCTGCGAGGTATTTGAAACATGGATTGTAGAACCAGAATCAATCTACCATGTATTATGACATATAACCAAATTGGATTCATAACATACGAATGAGGTTAAAGTACCTTTTTTGTCAAGCCAAGCCTTGAATTTAAGGCAATCCTTCTTTATATGCCTTTCTTCTTGCAAAAGAAGCACTTTGACTCCTTCTTGTCTTCTGTATGGATGGGTACTTTACCCTTTCCTTTGTGTTTGGCTTTAGGAGCTTTAGCCTTTCTCTGAGTGGCTAAATGTACACTTTCTCCCATTTTCAAATTTAGCCTCCCTTCCTCTTGAACACACATAAGGACCATTTGTCCTTATGTGTGTTGTAAGATATTTTGAAGGGATTACTGCTGTGGAAGTGAATTCAAAATAAAGTGCACCAAGAAGGATTCTGACATCTCAACCTCTAGGGATTTCAATTGAGCCGCAATGTCCCTCATCTTCATGATGTGCTCACGCACACCTCCAACAGTAATGAGCTTCATTGATGATAATTTTGCCATTAGGGTGCTAGCCAGTGCCTTATCTGAAGACTCAAATTGTGCATCAATAGCCTTCAGAAGTTCCTTGACATTTTTGCACTCAGGAATTGAACCACGTATACTAGCAGAAATCTTAGTACGTATGAACATCATACTGAGGTGATTGGATCGCTCCCATCATTCATACGCAGCAATCTCAGCCTAAGTGCTAGTAGATGTAACCAAATATGGTTCATCCTTCCTGATAGCGTAGTCAATATCCATGCACCCTAATTGAAGAAGAATTCTCTCTTCCATAATTTATAATTATCACCACTTAAATCGGAAACATCACATTTCATATCAGAAATATTAACAGGCAAAATAGCTGCATAAAAATAAAATCATGTTCATGTAACTGAATTTGAGGCATATAACTTGATGTCATGTCTTACCAATGTAAACATGCAATAACATTAATCAATAACATATAATAACTACCTATGGGCTAAGTTATTATACTTAAATAGACTCATTAACTTAATGATGTACTAACAAATTATATTCCTGTGGGTAATTAAAAAATAATTTATTATCTCATCCTAATTAATTATATCAGTGCAATAAAAATTCTTGTGGGATAAGATTCATTGCATTAATATAATTAATTACAATTAATGTCATCTAACCTTATGTGATCTTTGCAACTCAATATATAATTTTGATTAATTAAAGATGCTATGGCTACTCCTCAATTAATCAAAAATATTGACCACATGACATTATGCATATAAATTAACCAATTTAGCATGATTATTAGGTAGTGATCTTAATCAACATAACATTTCAAACCAAGATCTGAATTAATCAAATTGGCCAGGCCAGCAAAAGAGAAGTGGGGGTCCTCGTTGCTTTCCTTAGGTTAGTCAACGGAACCAATTAAGTAACCATAATCTCTTTACTTTTCTAGATACCAATTGACCAATCAAACCTTGAAAGATTTGCACTGTGATTTTTCACACTACCACCAAATATAATTTTATTCATGCATAAATTAAATCTAATATGCAAAATAGGAGAAGCATATCAATTATCTATTTAATGAATTTCAAAATTATCATCTTAAGAAAAATTTTTGTTAATTAAAACACGTCCGGCCATGGCTTATTATTCCCTTGGGCCAGTCTATGTAAAACACCGTAGGCATAGAGACTCAGCAGGTGCATTTTAATACAAAAAATTTAAACTTAAGAAACAAATGATAAAATAAATCATATCACATGATATAATAAAATATTAAACAGATAACAACATGCATTTAAAATTTAATCAATCCAATTTAATTTTAAATCACTATGAATCTGTGAGATCAGGAAGATCACACACGTGAGAAAACCGAAAGACTCATAGGCGAGAAAATCAAAAAATGCACAGAACATGCCACGTTTTCTTTCTTTAACAGGTTTTCTCTCTCTTTAACAGAAAAGGCCACATTCATGTTTCCACTCCGCTCAAAGTTCTGTGAGCAAAAATCAGAACCTGATGAAAGAAAATTGGAACAGCCAGGAAAAAATCGAAACAACAGAGGAAAAACGGCCACTGTAGATTTGAACCTGAGATCTCCGCAAGCCTTTTTTTTATGCTTGAGAGAAAACAAAACCAAAACGCATGGAATTCTTTCCTTTAACGTGAACAGATGTGAACAGAATTCACCGCATGACCCATACGTTTCCGAACAGGTCACCACATTTTTCTCTATTTAACATCTGTGAACATGCCACGTTCTTTAATATAGTAACCACCATAACAAAATTGATATTTCATTAATCATATCAACTTTCTTTTATTTAAACCATATCAAAGAATAAAAGAAATAAATTTCGATGGTCTCAAACAATCTTCATGGCGATCTATTAACTCTTCCGGTACATAGGTAGTTGGGTAAAATGCACCAAGGTACTACCAGTAGCCTCCCTTTTGGTGCATCCCTAATATCCCTACCATACGTCCGTTGGGTCAAATAATTAGGGTACTACCAGTAGCCTCTCCTTTGGACTCTCCCTATGTGAGAGAAATAGAGACCAAGAAAGCCTACGAACAATAAAATAATAAGTTGTTCTAAAAGATTTAATTAGATCACAAAATAATTAAATCTGAAATGATGGAAACACTTACAATAAAAACAAGGCAGAGGCATTGATGCTCTGATACCAATTGTTAAAAATCTATTAACAATCTACACAATATTGTATAGAATTAATAGATATGATCTTTGTATTACCTCCAGCCATTGCTTATGATCTACCTCTCGAAAAATCTTGATCTACCGCTTCGAGAACCTTGATTGAGTGCTTCCAATCAATGAGCTATCGCACACGATGGTGTATGCCCTCAGGATATGCTCTTGATCAGGGACCCAATATCTCTGCTTCCTTCTGGTTTTCTCTCGTATGATAATGTGTTATAGAAAACCTTAGAAGGGATCTCTTATTTAAAGAGATTTTCTTAACTCCCTTCCACCGCCTACTCCCATCAAAGTAGGCATTTTGTTAAATTTTAAATTTCAAAAGAGATATCGTTATCACTTATTAACTAGTGGATGGCTATCGTTGAGAATTATCCACAAATGATTAAGCTATATCGCAATAAAATAGGACCATCTACCAACATGGGATACTACACACTTAACAAAACAAATGGTTACATTCTTCCACTAGGTGCATACATTGATCTACAACTTCATTAAGAAATAAAACACATGAATCATAGAGATAAGTCCTCTAAATGCTAGTAATATCAACTATGTATTACGATGTATTTCACTTTCCAAGTTTTTTATGTGGTAACAACTTTATGAATAAACACCATGTTTATTCTTGGTCCAAATATGAAATATATTTTCTCAAACAAATAAAACTGCGCTCATAAATATGAGAAAATATCTGAATACATAAGAGTTTTATTAATAAACTAAATGTATATATATAATTACAAGGTGGAACCAAGTCCCATTCTTTCTACATGATCCTTAAATTTCATTGGTGGTATGCCCTTAGTCAAAGGATCAGCAATCATCAACTCAGTACTAATGTGTTCAATGATAACTTTATTTTCTTTGATACATTCTCTAACAGCTAAGTACTTAATATCGATATGCTTGCTTCGACTCCCACTTTTATTATTCTTAGCCATAAAAACAACAACTGAATTGTCGCAAAGAATCTTTAATGGCCTAGAAATAGAATCCATAACTCTAAGCCCAGAAATAAAACTCTTAAGCCATACACCATGTGAAGTAGCCTCAAAACAAGATACGAACTCGGCTTCCATGATAGAAGTGGTAGTCAAAGTCTGTTTGATACTTTTCCATAAAATAGCTTCATCGGCCATAATAAAATTGTACCCAGATGTTGATTTGCGAGAATCAATACAACCTGCAAAGTTTGCATCTGAATAGCCGATCACATCTAAATTGTTCATCTATCTATATATAAGCATATAATCTTTAGTTCTGTGAAGGAATTGCATGACTTTCTTTGCAACTCTCCAGTGGTCTATACCTGGGTTATTCTGATATTACCCTAATATCCAACAGCATATGCAATGTCAGGTATTGTACAGACTTGAGCATACATAAGACTTCCAACTGCGAAAGCATATGAAATTTCTTTATAGATTCTCTCTCAAGCTCATTCTTTGGGCATTGGTTCAAACTGAACCAATCACCCTTCACAATAGGAGAAACACTTGGTGAATAATTGTTCATTTAAAATCTCTCCAAAACTTTATTAATATAGGTTTCTTGTGATAGTCCTAATACACTGTGAGGTTTGTCCCTATAAATCTTAATGCCAATGATATAAGATGTCTTACCCATATCTTTCATGTTAAAATTTTTAGAAAGGAATTATTTCATCTCATGCAGCAAACTCTTATCATTTGTTGCAAGTAAAATGTCATCCACATATAAAACAAGAAAATAAATTTTATTTCCACTGACCTTCTGATATATACATTGATCCATGGGATTTTCAACAAAACCAAATGAAGAAATTACACCATGAAATTTGAAATACCATTGACGGAAAGCTTGTTTTAAACCATATATGGATTTCTTAAGTTTACAAACCAAATGCACACAATCACTAGAAGAGAAAACTTCAGGTTGTTTCATATAAACCTCCTCTTCTAGATCACCATTAAGGAAAGATGTTTTCACATCCATTTGTTGCAACTCAAGGTCAAAATGCGCAACTAATGCTAAAATGATACGAAGAGAATCTTTCTTAGATACAGAAGAAAAAGATCTTCATGTAATCGATTCCTTCTTTTTGAATGAACCCCTTAGCAATGAGTCTCGCTTTATATCTCTCAATGTTGCCTAATGAGTCCCTTTTGGTCTTAAAGACCCATTTACAACCAATAACTCTTGCCTTATTAGGCAACTCTACAAGGTCCTTGACTCCATTGCTCTTCATGGAATCTATCTCTTCCTTCATAGCATCGTGCTATAAATCAAACTCTTTGCAACTCATAGCTTGTGAAAATATTTTAAGATCATTTTTGGCTCCTATGTCAGATTCTTGCAAATACACGATATAATAACTAGGAATAGCTGATCTTTTCTCTCTAGTAGATCGTCTTAATGTTGGACCACTATTTCCTTAAGGAGCTTATGATTCAACTGTTTGTTCAAAAACTTTAGATAAATCTTGAACTGATTGATCCACTTGAAAGTTCTCAGTAACTTGTAAAAATTCAACGATTGGTTGTTCAGCACCAATTTGAACTTATAGAGTGTGTGAACCAATCTATCTGATGAATTGGAAGGTTGAGATTCTATATGATCATGAGCAGAAAGTAAATTTCTGAATTGATCCCTCCCACTGATCATGTTATTTTCAAGAAATTTAGCATTCTTTGATTCACAATCCTAGTAGTGTGAGATGGACAATAAAATCTATAACCCTTAGACTTTTCAATGTATCCAATAAAAAATCCACTTATAGTCCTTGGATCAAGTTTCTTTTCTTTTGGATTATATATTCTTACCTCAGACGGACATCCCCAAATGCGCATATGTTGCAAACTTTGTTTCCAACCTTTCCATAATTCAAAAGGTATTTTTTGGACAGCCTTGGTTGGAACTCGATTTAATATATACGCAGCCATCTTAAGTACTTCAGTCCACAAAGATTTAGGAAGATTAGAGTTGCTAAGCATACTCCACACCATGTCCATTAGTGTTCGATTTCTTCTTTCTGCAACACCATTCATATCTGGTGAACCAAGCATGGTGTATTGGGCTACAATCTCACATTCTTGAAGAAACTTAGCAAATGGACCAAATTCTTGTCCACTCTTAGTGTATCTATCATAATATTCTTCACCTCTATCTGATCTCACAATTTTTATTTTCTTTTCACATTGGTTCTCAACTTCAGCCTTGAAGGACTTGAAGGCATCCAATGCTTCGTTCTTATTATAAAGCAAATAAATGTTTTTTTCTTCTTTGACATATTTAATGCCATTTTTCATGGTGCCTTACAAGTATTTTAAAATTCTTTTTGCTGCAGCTAAATGTAGCTTACTTGGTTCATTCATAAATCTGGAGATATAAAAAATAGAGTGCATTATATCAGGTTTAGTGTTAGTGAGATAAATTAAAGATCCCATTAGACTTCTAAATTCCTTTGCATCCACTTTTTTTGCACCATCATCAAGCTTCAACTTTTATTTAAAGCCATAAGTTATTGCTGATTTGCACTTATCCATCTGAAATTTTTTCAAGATGTCTTCAATGTATTTTTCTTCATAGATAAAAATTTCTTCCCTAGATTGTTTAACTTGAATTCTAAAAAAATATTTCATGAGACCTAGATCTGTTATCTCAAATTCTTTCATCATCTTGAGTTTAAAATCTTTCACCATATTCAGATTAGTACCCATATAAATAAGATCACCAACATATAGACAAACTATAAGAATATCATTCATACCTTCCTTCTTCACATAAAGAGATGGTTCATTTGTGCTTTTTTGGAATCCATTTTTTGCAAAAATAACCATCAATTTTATTGTTCCATGCTCGAGGAGCTTGCTTCAGTTCATAGAGAGCTTTCCGCAATCGGTAGACCATATCTCTTTTATCTTTGACTTCATAGCCTTTTGGTTGCTCAACATAAACTTCTTCTTCAAGCTCTCCATTGAGAAATGCTGATTTGACATCAAGCTGAAATACATCTAGCTCCAGTTGGGCAGCAAGACAAGAACAATTCGAATTGTCTCCATTCTAACAACCGGTGCAAAGGTTTCGTTAAAGTCGATACCTAGTTGCTGAGAATAGCCCTTTGCTACAAGTCTTGCATTGTGCTTTTGGATGAGTCCATTTTCATTGAATTTTATTTTCTAAACCCATTTCAAACCAATCACACTTTTATCTTCAGGTAATTTTACAAGGTCCCAAGTTTTATTCTTCTCAATTGTAGTCATCTTTTCATGCATGGCCTTTTTCCATACTTTTTCTTTGATGGCTTCTTCAAAGCTTTGTGGTTCCCATGCAAAGAATGCAACTTCACATGATTCATATACTTCTCTTAATGAACGAGTCTTCCTTGGTGGTGAATTTGAATCCGTCGTTGCTTGTATTGAAGAGATTGGATTTGGTGACCTTGTTGGACTTGGTATAGGAGTGGAAATTTGTGGAGCTTGTTGTGATTGTTGATCTTGGCTTGATGTAGACTCCAAGAATTCATGCATAGATGATGAATAAGAAGTACATTCATTCCAACTCCAAGCTATAGCTTCATCAAAAATAACATCTCTCGAAATAATCAACTTGTTAGTGTAAGGATTTAACAAGCAATAGCCCTTTGATTCATCACTATAGCCAATAAAAATTAGCTTTTCTCCTTTTTCATCAAATTTGTCTTTATTGGGAATAGAAATATGGGAGTAAGCAATACAACCAAATACCTTCAAGTGATTGACAATTGGTTTCTTTTTGTACCAAGCTTTAAATGGAGTCTTGTTGAGCACTGCTTTTGTAGGTGACTGATTGAGAATATAGATAGTTGTGTGCACTGTTTCAGCCCAAAATTTGTTAGGAAGCCCTTTGCCTTTCATCATGCTTCTAGCCATCTCCACAATTGTCCGATTCTTTCTTTCAGCGATGCCATTTTACTGTGGTGTTCTTCGAACTGTGAGTTGCCTTTGAATGCCTTCTTTTTTGCAATACTTCATAAATGGTGTATAGATAAATCCACCTCCTCGATCAGTTCTTAGTGTTTTGATTTTGTGGCCACTTTGTCTTTTTACAAGAGCTTTAAAATGAAGAAAAATAGAAAATGCTTCTGATTTTTCTTGTAAGAAATACAACAACATCATTCTAATAAAATCATCTATAAAATGAATAAATATCTTTTATCACCAAATGAAGGAGTTCTTGTTGGTCCACATATATCAGCATGCACTAATTCAAGAGGAGAATTAGCTCTCCAAGAAGTTTTAAGAAAAGAAAGTTTATGCATTTTCGTATAAATGCAGCCTTCACAAATATGATTTGATCTTTGAATGGAGGGAAGCCCAACTACCATATTCTTTTGCTTGAGTAGGTGAAGTCCATTGAAATTAAGATGACCATACCTTAAGTGCCATAAGTGTGAGTCATCCAAAGTTTTAGATTTGAGAACCATGTTTCCTTGTAGAGGCATGATAAGTGGAAAAACTTGGTTTGAGTTCATTTGAATAGTAGCAATTTGAGAGTTTATCTTCTTGTCCATAATTCTATACTTATCATTATCAAAGGAACAAGAATATCCATTTTGCAAAAGTTGTCCAGCACTCAACAAATTATAAGTCAATTTAGGAACATATAGAACATCACTTATAAATTGTTTGTTACCTCCCTTTGAGTTGACAGCTATGATGCCTTTACCTTCAGCTTTTTAGATATTTCTATCTCCCAATTTCACCATTAAACTGAAATTTGGGTCAAGTTCAACAAACATCTTCTGGTTCCTGATCATATGATTGCTACAATCGCTGTCTAAAAACCATGTATATTAAGATTCATGTTGGATGCTCATACAAGAAAATAGCTGATCTGATTCCTCCTTGGTGAACCTTATTTCTTCTTTTACATTAGTATCTTTGTACCAACAATTATTGTAAGAATGATTGGGAATTTTGCATCTCTTACATCTGAATCGGCAATCCTTGCTCTCATGGTTGGTCTTCTTGCAAATGCGACATTGAGAGTGAGAGACTTCAGATTGTCACTGTGCATCTTCTTTTTTGCTTTTATATTTATTTTTTTCACATTCCTCTCTTTTGAGAAGATCCTCCTTTCAAATATGTTAGCTTTGGCATGAAAAACTTGATTAAGAGATTGATTGAAAGAATGACTCAATCATTTATCATGCACTTGAAGAGAGCTCATTAGTTTATAAAAAGTATAAGTAGATAAATCCTTGGATTCTTCTATTGCAGCAACAACAGGATCAAATTTTGTTGGAAGGCTCCTAAGAACCTTTAGAATAATTTTTCTTTCTTCTATAATATCTCCAAGGCTTCTAATTTGATTCATAATTTCTAAAATTTTAGTAAGAAAAACTTGCATATTTCCATCTTCTTTTTGTAATGTTATCAAAATCCCTCCAAAGTGATTGTAGTTTCAAAGAAGTAACTTTTTTATTTCCTTGAAAACCATTTTTTAAAATATCCTAAGCTTCTTTAGCTTTTTTTGCATCAAATATACAAGGAAAGATTGCTTTGCTTACCCCTTGTTGAAGATACCGTAGTGCACTTGCATCATTGCTCACATTCTTCTTGTATTATTTTTGTTGTTGTTTTGATAGAGATATAGACTAAAAGATATGCTTTATGTTATGTCTTTATATTTTAATGATAATTCATTTTGAGCAATGTATGCCATTTACTATATATGTGCATGTGTCTAGTATTTACAAAGAGTATTTGATCTAGTGTGTAGAGTACGGCTTACATACAGAAGACTAGATCATCGGTTCTTTTGGAATACAAGTTTATTGTTCACAGTTTTAGATGGAATTGGACACACCATCAGTAGAACTGTAGCACAAATTTTTAATAGGTCTGTCTTGACTACGGGGAATGGTTTATTCTAACTATTTGTGCTAGTATACTTGGTGTGTATTGAATAGGACCCGGTTGAGTTAATTATTTTATACTGACTTTATAAAATAATTTAAACCTTATGAATATTATGATTACTTATGCTCTTAATCCGAATTCTATTTCTAGACACATGTATGTAGTGATTATTGCTTTGATTACACATAGAGTAAGATTCTATATGAGTCAATAAACTCAGTGGATTGGGCAATAACATTATATATGGTGAATATTAATAGTTGAAGGAAACCACGTCCTGATAAATTGGATTGATGATATCCCCTTGAGGAAGCTTATAAGTTTTGATTGTATCAAATCTTGCAAGTGGATTTTGAATCCGATACATCAAATAAGTTAAGTGGATAGGTCTCAAGGATAATAAAAGCCAATTAAATTATATTGTCAGTAATTAAATTTAATTGATGGATATCTGTAATCTTAACATGGGAGATAATAAGTATTTAATATTAAAGGCTTGAAAATATAAATTCGAATATGATTAGGAGTACAATTATAATTCTTTAGTGGAATAAATTGTAATTTACGTAATTGAATCCTAACCCGGGTAGGATTGGGAGATTTAATTACGTAGGAAGTCCTTTTCATATTTGCCTATTGGTCCCTGTTGTAGCCCTATAAATACCATCTCAGTTGGTTGCTAGGATTAACATTTTTTTTGGAGAAAGAAAAATAAGAAACCCTAGGACGGCCAAGAGATCCCACCATCTTGTGAGAGAAAGAAGGTATTTTCGAAAATACGGCGGAAGGCTAAAGGTTGAGGTCGAGCAATCAAATCAAAGTGATCGAAAGTTCAAATCTGAAGGTATGATATTGTACTCTTAGATTAGAATGGTAAAAGTTTTTTTTTTGTATTACTCATATACGCTATAGCCGTGATCTTGGGGGTATTCGCGTTCCCCAACAGTGGTATCAGAGCCACGGCTGATACTGTATATGAATAATACGGCCATGTTCTCCATTAATCGGTATATGCATGCATAAGATAGATCGTGCTTGCTGCTAACATTGTTTTTAAGGTTTCTATCCTGTTATTATGGTCACATGAATGTATGTGTTTTGATTTAATATTACTTAGATCTGTTTTGTATACTTCAATTTAAGGAGGCATAGGATCATTGTAATATTTCATAGCATGTTTGCTCCGATTTTTTGAGAACTTTGATTGTAAATACGTAGCATGTGAACTCCTACATGGAGGCATAGGATTTATGTAATCTGGTGCGGCTCTGATGAGGAAGAAGACCTACTGCAAAAAGCAGGATAGGATTCTAAGGAGAATCCGTTGCAGGATAGGATTCTAAGGAGAATCCGTTGCATGATAGGATTCTAAGAAGAATTCGTTGAAGGATCAAGATTCTGAAGGAAAATCTAAAGAGCGAAGGAATCAGAAGGAGCTGACCCCAGACCCCCGTATGCGAAGCGGCAAATCGTCGAGCAAAGTAACAATCATGGTGCAACGGGGATCTTCATCTGCTTGACCATAATAACAGGGATTTTATTTATCTTGTTTATATTGGTTATGTTGCATACTTGATTGTTTATCCTTTTGTTCTTATGTCTATAACTAGGAGAACATGGTTAATTGGATAATCACTTGCTGTTTGTGTTTTGATATATATTCGAAATTCCAAGACTAGTGTGAACATGGGCAACTAGAGAGTAAAATTTATTCCCAATTTTAATTTAAATTTTTTAAATTTAAGGGAATTAAGAGTTTTATTTGTTGAATATATGTATATCGATCACTACTATGGGATTTTAATTTATAAGATAATCAAACACAAGTTTTATAACCCTCAAAATATTGTTTAAATAACTAAGTGGGAGAGAAATTAATCACATTTAAATCCCATGGTCCCATCACTTGTTTATTGGTGAGGTAGTTAATTTCACGTGTTGGCATTAGTGCTTTCCTCCCCATATGATGAAATTGATTGCCAGCTCACCAAGAATAATCCCTAGTAATTGTTAATGTTGGATTACCTCTCCATCTGAGGGATCCACCATGGGACAATGGATCTAGGATTGAGTGATGGTATACACTTAGGTATAAATATTAGTATCCTCCCCATCAGAGTCACTACAAATATTTATATGACCAAATTTAGCCAGCTAATTAATTTTACTTGGTATGTTACCTTTTACCTAGATAGTAAAATTAATAGATTTTATTTGTCTAGATAAATGATGAGTAGTAGACGTCCTCCCATCGAGGCATACTATTCAAAATGTACTAGGCTACTGACAAATTCTTTTATTTTGTAGTGGTTGAGGGGCCCTACTTATAATATTAATTTAAAGTTTATTGCTCATTATATCTTATTTGATGTATGAATGATTCTCAGGATTAAAATGTCTTCTTTCAATCCACTTGCTGTGATACTCAAAGAAAACAAATTGACTGGTCCTAATTACATTGATTGGAAAAGAAATCTGGATATAGTATTAACTGCAGAAGGGTACAAGTATGTGCTCACTCAGGTCTGTCCCGCAGAACCCGGTGAAGGGGCTTCAGATGAGGAGTCCCAAGCTTACCGAAAGTGGATTAAGGCTGATGAGATGGCGCGGTGTTACATATTGGCATCTATGTCAAATGTTCTGCAACATCAGCATCAATCTATGCCCTGTGCCTATGACATGATGTTCAACCTCAAAGAAATGTTTGGGATCAGAGTCGTGTGGCTAGGCAGACTGCGATGAAAGAACTGATGAACACTAATATGGCTGAAGGAACTCCTGTCAGGGATCATGTTCTAAAGATGATTAGTCTTCTGAATGAACTGAAGATCCTTGGAGCGGAGATGGATGGGGAAACCCATGTTGATATCATTCTCCAGTCCCTACCTGTTTCTTTTAAGCAGTTATGCCTAAATTATACTATGAACAAAATGAGTTTTTCACTGGCAGAGCTACTTAAAGAACTTCAGGTAGTAGAGAGTTTCATTAAGAAGCCTGCAGTTGCTATGGTTACTGAAAAAGGTTCTTCTTCGAAGTCTCATGCTAAGAAGAAGAAAAAGGTTTAGAAAAATAAACAGCATCAAGCCCCACAGCCCAATGGGGAAATAAAAAAGAAGGAAAAGTGCTTCGTCTGCAAGCAGCCAGGTCACTAGAAGCAGTAGTCTAATTTGGCTTGCTAGGAAATAGGCTAGAGGTATATCTCATTCACTTGTAGTTGAAACTTGTTTAGTGGTGTTATCTACCAGTGGCTGGTGTGTAGATACGGGAGCCACTAATCATGTTTGTAATTCTTTGCAGGGATTCCAGTAGACCCGACAGCTAAGTGATGGGAGATTTACATATTTTGGGAGATGGCATGAGAGTGTCAGTAGTTGCAGTAGGAGATTTAAGCTTTTTTTTAGTAGAAATAGGATTTTAATATTAAAGGACTATTTTTTTTGTACCTTCATTAGAAGGAATTTAATTTCAGTTTCTAAGTTAGTTGATGATGGATATTCAGTTTATTTTAATGACTCCATTGTTATTAAGAAAAATAAACATTTTATCTGTTCTGGTATATTGGTGGATGGTCTTTATATTATTAATCATGTTTCTCCTACTGTGCAACTAAATGAAGTGAATAACTATAATAAACCATGTAAGAGAAAACATCCTTCTGAAATGAATCAAACTTATCTTTGGCACTTGCGCCTAGGTTATATAAATCTAAGACGGATTTCTAGACTGGTTCAAGATGGACCATTAGGTTCATTGGAAGTAGAGGCACTACCGGTCTGTGAATCTTGCTTAGAAGGAAAAATGACCAAGCGGTCATTCTCGGCCAAAGGTAATAGAGCTAAGGAGATATTAGAATTGGTTCACTCTGATTTGTGTGACCCAATGAACATCCAAGCTAGAGGTGGTTTTGAGTACTTTGTCACCTTTATTGATGATTACTCAAGATATGGGTATATTTATCTGATGCGCCGTAAGTCTTAATGCTTTGAAAAATTTAAAATTTTTAAGGCAGAAATGGAGAACCGTCATGGTAAAAATATCAAGATACTATGATCCGATCGTGGTGGTGAGTACCTCTTAGGGGAGTTCACATATTACTTATTAGATGCTGGGATTGAATCCCAGTTATCTGCACCTGGCATGCCACAGCAGAATGGTGTAGCTGAAAGAAGGAATATGACTCTTATGGACATGGTTAGATCTATGATGAGTTATTCAGACTTACCTATTTCGTTTTGGGGATATGCATTAGAGACAGCTGCATATATTCTTAACTTGGTACCATCTAAGTCAGTACCTAAGACACCCACAGAACTATGGACTGGGCGTAAGCCTAGTCTAAGACATGTTCGGGTTTGGGGTTGTCCAGCACATGTACTAAAAGGCAAACCAGATAAGTTGGAATCAAGGACAAATGTATGATTCTTTGTTGGATATCCTAAAGGAACAAAAGGTGGCTTATTTTATTATTCTAAGGATCAGAAGGTCATTGTTAGCACCAATGCCCGATTCTTAGAGGAGGACTATATTATAGACCACAAACCTAGAAGTAAAAATGCTCTAGAAGAGTTAAGAGGCGATAAAACTAGACTGGCTCCTTTAATACCAATGGTACAAGCAGAAACACCACAAGAAAGTGGGTTCCCAAACTTCCCATTAACTCTTCGTAGTGGGAGAAGTATAGTAACACGAACTGACCCTGAACTGGTACAAAAGGATACCATTTATGCACCTGTTTCAGAACCAGTGCAGGTTGATGGAGCACAAAGATCAGAGTCAGATCGTATTACTACAAGCACATACAATCAGGTTGTGCCTCGTCGTAGTGGGAGGGTTGTAAATCCACCTGAACGGTATATGTTCCTTGGAGAGTCATATGACAGAATCTCTGATGAACTAGATACTGAACCCATTAGCTACAATGAAGCATTACAGGATAAAGATGCAACTCTTTGGCAAAATGCTATGAAATCAGAGATAGAGTCTATGCACTTTAATCAGGTCTGGGATCTTGTAGAACCACCCGAAGGAGTAAAACCCATCGGATGCAAGTGGATCTATAAGAAGAAGAGAGGAGCAGACGAAGGTGGAAACCTTCAAGGCTAGACTAGTTGCAAAAGGTTTTACTCAGAAAGAAGGGATCGACTATGAGGAAACCTTTTCACCAGTAGCTATGCTTAAGTCTATCCGGATTCTCTTATCCATTGCAGCTCATTTCGATTACGAAGTTTGGCAAATGGATGTCAAGACAGCTTTCCTTAATGAAAATCTTGACGAGTGCATTTACATGATGCAACCATACGGTTTTATAGTAAAAGGCCAGGAGCACTTGGTGTGCAAGCTTAAGAGGTCAATTTATGGACTTAAGCAGGCATCTAGATCTTGGAATACTCGTTTTGATCAAGCTATTAAATCTTATGGTTTTGATCAAAGTCCTGACGAGTCATGTGTGTATAAGAAGCGTGATGGAAAAACTTTGGTGTTTCTGGTGCTATATGTGGATGACATCTTACTTATTGGAAATGATATGGGAGTGTTATCTTCGGTCAAGGTATGATTATCTAAACAATTTGATATGAAGGACTTGGGAGAAGCAAGTCACATCCTAGGGATCAAGCTTTTGCGAGATCGCAAGCAAAGGATGATATGCTTATCTCAAACCACTTATATCGATAAAATTCTCACCCGGTTTGGTATGCATAATTCCAAGAAAGGATTTATTCCTTTCAGGCATGAAATTTCTCTATCTAAGAATCAATGTCCTAAGACACTTGAAGAGATAGAAAGTATGAAGGCAGTTCCTTATGCTTCTACAGTAGGAAGCCTAATGTATGCTATGCTATGTACTAGACCTGATATATATTTTGTCGTAGGTATGGTTAGCAGATTTCAGTCTAACCCTAGGCGAGAACATTGGACTGCAGTAAAACATATAATTAAGTACCTGAAAAGGACTAAAGATTATATGTTAGTTTACTAAGCAGATAGTCTTATGCCTATAGGATATACAGATTTGGACTTCCAATCAGATAATGAATCTAGGAAATCAACCTCGGGATATGTGTTCACTTTGGGTGGTGGAGCCATTAGTTGGAGGAGTGTGAAGCAAACTTGTGTTGCTGACTCTACCATGGAAGCTGAGTATGTGGCTGCATCTGAGGCTACAAAAGAGGTTGTTTGGCTTAGAATCTTTCTTTTGGATCTTAGTGTGATACCTTCAGTGCAATTATCTATTACACTTTATTGTGATAATAGTGGGGCAGTTGCTAATTCGAAGGAACCCAGGACCCATAAGAAAACTAAACACATTGAGCGTAAGTATCACCTGATATGTGACATCGTGCAAAGAGGTGACGTGCTGGTGACCAAGGTTACATCTGAGGATAACCTGACAGACCCTTTTACAAAGAGTTTAACTTCAAAAGTTTTTGATAGACATGTAGAGGGCATGGGAGTTAGATGTGTACAAGCATTGCTTTGAGTCTAAGTGGGAGATTGATAGAGATATAGACTAAAAGATATGCTTTATGTTATGTCTTTATATTTTAATGAGAATTCATTTTGAGCAATGTATGTCATTTACTATATATGTGCATGTGTCTAGTATTTACAAAGAGTATTTGATCTAGTGTGTAGAGTATGACTTACACACAGAAGACTAGATCATCGATTCTTTTAGAATATAAGTTTATTGTTCATAGTTTTAGATGGAATTGGACACACCATCAGTAGAACTGTAGCACAAATTTTTAGTAGGTCTATCTTGACTACGGGGAATGGTTTATTCTAACTATTTGTGCTAGTACACTTTGTGTGTATTGAACAGGACCCAGTTGAGTTAATTATTTTATACTGACTTTATAAAATAATTTAAACCTCATGAATATTATGATTACTTATGCTCCTAATCTGAATTCTATTTTAGACACCTGTATGTAGTGATTATTGCTTTGATTACACATAGAGTGAGATTCTATATGAGTCAATAAACTAGTGGGTTGGGCAATAACATTATATATATATGAATATTAATAGTTGAAGGAAACCATGTCTTGATAAATTGGATTAATGATATCCCCTTGAGGAAGCTTATAAGTTTTGATTGTATCAAATCTTGCAAGTGGATTTTGAATCCGATACATCAAATAAGTTAAGTGGATAGGTCTCAAGGATAATAAAAGCCAATTAAATTATATTGTCAGTAATTAAATTTAATTGGTGGATATCTGTAATCTTAACGTGGGGAGATAATAAGTATTTAATATTAAAGGCTCGAAAATATAAATTCAAATATGATTAGGAGTACAATTATAATTCTTTAGTGGAATGAATTATAATTTACGTAATTGAATCCTAACCCGGGTAGGATTGGAGATTTAATTACGTAAGAAGTCATTTTTATATTTGCCTATTGGTCCCTGTTGTAGCCCTATAAATACATCTCAGTTGGTTGCTATGGTTAACGTTTTTTTTTGAAGAAAAAAAAAAAAGAAACCCTAGGACGGCCAAGAGATCCCACCATCTTGTGAGAGAAAGAATGTATTTTCGAAATACGACGGAAGGCTAAAGGTTGAGGTCGAGCAATCAAATCAAAGTGATCGAAAGTTTAAATCTGAAGGTATGATCTTGTACCTTAGATTAGAACGGTAAAAGTTTTTTTTGTATTACTCATATACGCTATAGCCGTGATCTTGGGGGTATTCCGCTTCCCCAACAGTTCTATCCAATTGCTTCCTTCATTTGGTGGCTCCGGGTAGATGTCTTCAGTGACCTCCTATAATCTTGTGAGATAAATATGGTTTGCATTTGACTACTCCAATAGTCATAATGTTCTCCTTCGAAGATGGGAATATGATTTGATCTATATGCAAACGTTGTTGGAACTAGATTGGTAGACATTTTTGGAGAAAGATAGAAGGCTTATGAAATGAAATAGATATAGGAATATTTAGCTCTGATACCAAATTTATTGGGAATGCCCAGTGAAAAGGTGGACAAAATATTGTTACTTAGGCAATGTAAAGAAGAAGAGCAGAAATATCTATTGTATTTCTCATTTGGATTGCTAAAAAATATTTTGTAAAACTTCATATTATATAGCTATTTATAGAGCCAACACATGACTCTTGAAATTCTACATTAACTTTTCTTAGAAAATATCAAGAGTCATATTTAACTCTCTTAGGAAATAGAAGAGACATATTAAACTCATCTAGGAAATAGTAAGAGTCGTTTTCAAAAAAATATGAATCATTATAGCAGTCCTTTCATCCTTCTAGAAATATTTATGGGAAGTGCAAATTACTCTTTAACAATGCATGCATGCAGCTGAGAGATGACACCACTGGTTGCCAAATGCCCGTCCACACCTATGACGTGTTTTCACGGCAAACAAGATGATGGGCTTCAGATTCTTTTTGTAAGGGGAAAAACCTTTGGGCTTGCAAATGGCTCCGGAGTAGGGATTGGGTGACCTGACTGATAGGATTTTTTCATAGGATGCTGTAATGAATATTCCCGGTTAGGATAGAGTTTAAGATTACTAGAGTTGTCAGCTGTAACAGTCTTTGGGTTTGTCGTAGATTCGAAGCTTAAAATAGTAAGTAAACTTGGTCGGAGTTATGTTAGCCTCTCGAGTTGTTGCACGTCATCATTTCTTTCATCTAGACATTAGTATCCGATAAGGTTTTAAGTTCAGAAGAGGGAACCAAGAAGAAAGAGAGAAAAAAAAAGTAAATATAAAATAATAATAATAATATGAAGTGATGAGGGATGAGGATATAATGTTAGGTTTTGTTCATATTAAACTAAGCGTGCGTGTCTCAGGTGAGAGTTGTGACTCTCTCACAGTAGCGATTCTCACAACAGAAAAATTATTACGAAGTGTCGTAGCGCTTCGATGAATTGATGCATCCCAGACCGCAATGCTTGGTTTCAAAAGGCAATCCAAAAATCTATATATATTGCCTACGATCAAGGGTTCATTAATGCTTTTATAGATCCTTGATCAAGCTTGTTAAATCCTGCAAACGTATTTGTGATTAGCTCATAAAGCATTCTAGAGAGTGCAAATAACGTTTGAGGACAACGATTCAATCATGTTCAAGCCTTGGTTCTTATCCTATCTTCATCTTTCTCATTTCTTATCCTTATCTCCATCTAGACTTTTTTTTTCAAATTCTCAACAATCTCAAACGTTATCTGAATGGGATCGAGACTACCGTATCTACCATCAAACTCATGAACCAAGACCTCGTGAGATTGGATCATTTTGATGGCACCAATTTTACACGGTGAAGATAAACTGAAGTTCTTACTCATGGCATTGAAGATCTTTTATGTGTTGATCTGGATTTGGCATCTGTTGACCTAATTATTGATTTTGATGATTAATAAAAGACATGAGTATATTCATTTTGTTTCTAATAGATTTAACAAGTGTTTCATGGATTAAAAATATTTGATCAATCAAAATGGATAAAGAAACATGTTTTGAATCAATGTTTTAAAAAAAACTTTCAAAGTTCAGTACCTGGAGTCGACACACAACTAGTCAGGAGCCGACCCCAAGGCGTATCAGAAGGTTTCTGAGATTTTGGCACGGCCTGGAGTCGACACCCAAGGTTTCGGAGACGACTCCAACCTGAGATACAGAGAAGTGCATTCTGTTTTAGTTTCTGGAGCCGACACAGAATTCGGGAGCTGACACTTGAGATTTCAGGAGCCGACACCTGAGTTTCTGGAGCCGACTCTAACCTGAGAACAGAGAGCATATTTTATGGACTTTTCTGGAGCCGACACTTACAGTTTCTGGAGCCGACTCCCGAAAGCGACGAGCCGACACTTACCTTTCTCGGAGCCGACTCCCCAACAACTTTTTCTTTACTATTTTTGAACATCCGACTTGGAACTAACACCTGAAAAGTTGGAGCCGACTCCAACCTGTCAGGAACAGATTTTCATCTGTCAGAACGTACTTCAACGGTAAGATTTCTTTTCACCTAACCTCTAACGCTATTTTCTTTGTGTGTAGAAGAATCCAAACATCTCCAACGGCTATATTTCCCACCTAAAACTTGGATTAAGGAGATCTATAAAAAGGAAAAAAAACCATCCGTTTGAATGTGTGAAATAGAGAGGAAAAATCGAAAAAGGAAAAGGGAATATTTTGTGAAAAATCCAAAAATCTTAAGAGAGAAATCAAAAGGAAAGACTCAGAGCTTACATAAACCAATCCAAGAGAGTCCAAAGAGAAATCCAAGGCATTCAAGTTCAAAATCGGAGGATTTTTCAAGTGAAGAAAAAGAAAGCAAAAGCCCTGATTTTTCCAACTTCTCAATTGCAATCTTTGTGAAGAATCTGAGCTGAGGCCTGATTCAACATTTCAAAGGAGAAGAGGAAAGAAAAAAAGCTCAAATCAAATTCGCTTCAAACAGGCTTTTCTTACCCTTGTTTATTTAATTGAATATTTACTCACTTAAGGAGCTGTCTTGTATTGTAAACTCTATTTTTCATTATTGTTGGCTAGTTCAATCAAGGGATTGAATTAGTGGAGGTATGATACCTCAGTACAAGCTAAGGATAGCTTGTGGTTGGGTTTAGTGCTGGTGAGCCCGGAAAACCAGCTGGGTTCGTTGTAATCCCAGGAGAAACAACAAGTTTTGAGTTGTGAGCTTGTAAAACAACTCGGCTGTAATCAAGTAGATTATAGTGTGGACCCAAGTGATACTTGGGAGTGGACGTAGGTGTTGAATACACCGAACCACTATAAAATCCTTGTGTTTGCCGTGTTTTGACTCTCTCGCTCCATCTCCTTATTTGTGCTTAATATTTATCATGCACTTAATTTCTTTTATTCCAAAGCACATAGTTTTTAAAAGATCAAAAAAAATTTTAAGAACCAATTCACCCCCCCTCTTGGGTTGCCATCTAGGCCAACAGCATCTATTCCCGAGCCCACCGCCGAGGACTCTGATGAACTTAGGGACGAAAGAAAGAAAAGGCATGAAGATGAATTCATATGTTATGGCCATATCCTCAACATTATCGGATTGCCTCTATGACCTCTACACCAACACTCAATCTCCACGGGAGATTTGGAATGCGCTTGAATTCAAGTATAAGGCCGAGGAAGAATGTACTAAAAAATTTCTCATCTCTAAATACTTTGATTTCAAGATGAATGATGAGAAAGCAATTCTTGCACAAGTGCATAAGTTACAAATTATTGTCAACAAATTGGTGGCGATGAAATAGAGATTCCCAAACCTTTCCAAGTAGGTGCAATTATTGCAAAGTTGCCATCATCTTGGAACAGATTCAGAAAGAAACTGCTTCACAACTCCAAGGATTATTCGTTGGAACAATTGCAAAAATACCTTCGAAACGAGGAGGAATCAAGGGTGCATGAAAAGATTGAGAAAGTGAATTTTGGTACTTCAAAGGCAAATGTTGTGAGCAATCCTAAGAAGTCCAAGAAAATGAAAAAGAACAAACTCGGTCCTAAAAGGGATCAAGATAAGTTCAAGAAATCCAACAAAAATAAGCCCAATGTGAGTTGCTTTGTATGTGGCAAACATGAGCACTTTGCTCATGATTGCAGGACCAAAGGAGAAAACCAATAAGGCAAATGCAACCGAAGTAGACGATGAAATTATTGCCACCGTGAGTGAAGTCATTTGGTCAAAGGCAAGGTTTTTGGCTGATGATATAATGCTTGTGTCACCGTCCATGTTTCCTACGATAAGTCACTTTTCAAGACTGATACCACTGTCACAGGGCCAAAAGTTTGTACTCAAAATTTTCTCCAAACTTGACCTTGTGCGGCGCTAAAGTTCCTTCCAAATCTAGCCAGCCTACTCAACTCAAAAGCGCAGATAAAGAATAAGCTTCTTTATTGAATTCCCAAGTTACAACACACAGTAGACCAAACAAAGGTCTTTGCCCCAAACCGTGTGTCTTGCCCGAAGGCATCAGACTACAATTATATAGATGCGCGGCGGACATCCCCCAACCGCTGGGCATTTCCAAAACCATCTGGCAACCGCACGGTCACATGCGCAAGGGAGTTTCTGGAACCACCCAAACTCCCTTGGCGCCGGCAACTGTTTGCGCGCCCAAGTCCTGGCATGCGCCAATGCGTGCCTTGCGCATCCGCGCTCTGAGCAACGGTCCGCCACATCATCTCGCTTATGCCACTTAAGCATCCCGCCTTTGCCATGTGGACTAGTAATGGCCATGCCTTGCCGGCGCAAGGCATTCTTAAGCCACACCCCTTAGGTGTTGTGGCCATGTCCAAGGTGAACCCTTACCTTGAACATAGTGGCGAGTAGTTCCCCCTACTATCCTTACGCAGCGTCCGATCATCTGCCACCCCGGGGTATACAGACAAACGAGCAACATTACAGTCTGGGCCCCTGGCCCTATGCGCGCCAGCCGAGTGAATCCCCTGCGCATCCATGTCCGGCGGGATCATGGTGCGCACCGCAGCACTCAAACTTCTTCAGCAGCATCCACGGCTCTACACGCCGAGTTATTGCCCGCGCGGCCAAAACCCCGGATGGCTGGATGCCCACGTGGCCAAGGCCCATGCAGCCAAGGCCCCGGGCGGCGAGGCATCCGCGCGGCCAAACGTCCAAGCAGCCAAGGCCCCGGGTGCCCACGCGACCAAGTGCCCGCGCGGCCAAACGTCCAAGCAGCCAAGGCCCCGGGTGCGACCAAGTGCCCACGCGGCCACGCCCGCGCGGCCAAGCGCCGGCGCGGGCGGCCAAGCGCCCGCGCGGCCAAGGTACCGGCCGGCCGAGCGCCCGCGCTGCCAGGGCCTACGGCCAAGCTTCTGCACGGCTAATGAGGGTCTGACAAACCTCCCCCACCAGAAGACCCCGACGTCCTCGGAGGGAGATTTGCAAAGTAGCTGTCAATGTGTTCCCTGAACTGCCACAAATGTGCCTCCTTTTCCCAACTAGCCTCACCAGCCGATTCATTTTTCCAATGGACCAAAAATTTAGTCCGCCGGTTCTTTTTGCTGTGTCCCAAAATCCTATGTCCAAAATCGTTTCAACCTCCTTTTCATACTATTTTTGAACAGATGGAGGAGCCCGCACTTCCTGCACCCTTGAAGGATCAGTACTTGGAAAATAGGGCTTCAGAAAACTTACATGGAAAGTGGGATGCAGTTTCAATCTCTCAGGCAACCGCAGCTTGTAGGCAACATTTCCCACCCGTTTGACCACTTCAAACGGAGCATCATATCTCGGGATCAAGCCTCTTGAGCTCTCTTCCGACTTATTCTTTTCCAAATTTGTGGAGTCAACTTAAGCATGACTTCATCCCCCACATTAAATTCTAAGGGTCGTCGTCCACAATCAGCATACTTTTTCATCCGCTTGGCAGCCTTGTGCAGACTGTCCTGGGCCTCTTCCAACATTTCTTGTTGGTCCTGAACAAACTGATAAGCAGCAGGACACAGTCCCCCTTTCCTTTGCAAGGCAACTTCTTGAGGATTAAGGGGCTGCCGTCCTGTTGCTAACTCAAAGGGACTGAACCCTGTCGCAGATGATTTATGCAAATTATAACAAAACTGAGCAGAGTCAAGCAACTTTACCCAATTGCGTTGATTTGCAGAAGTATAATGCCGAAGATACTCTTCCAAAAGAGCATTCACCCTTTCAGTCTGGCCATCAGTTTGAGGATGATTTGCAGTAGAGAACTTTAACTCTGAACCTGCTAATTGGAAAAGATAAGTCCAAAACCGTCCTGTGAACCGAGGGTCCCAATCACTGATGATTTCCACAGGTAACCCGAAGTACTTCACCACATTCCGATAAAATAAGTCCGCAGCCACCCCTGCTGGACATTCGGCTATTGTTGGGATAAAGATAGCATACTTGGAAAAACGATCCACCACCACCAAAATGGATGATAGGCCATCAACCTTTGGAAACCCTCCAGTGAAATCCATGGACACCGACACCCATGGCTTCTCTACAATTGGGAGAGGTTGCAGCAAGCCTGCTACCTTCCGTCTTTCCACTTTATCTTGTTGGCATATCAAACAAGACTTGACATAAGCTTCAATATCTTGCTCCATTCTCGGCCAAATGAAGGAGCGAGATAAGAGAGCCATCATGCGCTCCCTGCCCGGATGCCCAGCCCATTGAGTGTCATGAGTTTCCCTCAGCAACTGGGTTTGAAGTCCCCCACCATTAGGGACATAGGCCCGACCGCCTTTCGCCATCAAAAGACCATCATCAAGCCAATATCGCCGAGTTTCCCCATCTTGGACTTGTTGAAGCAGCTTTTGATATCCAACATCCGACTGAGCCGTCTGGCGTATACTACAAGAAAAGGGTCATTTGCGAGGGAATTTGCGAGGGAAAAAGGGAAAAATCCGTCGGAAATTTATATTTCCGACGGATTTCCGACGGATAAATGGTTGTCGGAAAAACCCTCCTCGGAAAATTTTTCCGAGGAATTTTTCCGAGGGAATATATTTCCGAGGGATTTGCCGAGGGAATTTATCCCTTGGAAATATCCGACGGATTTTCCGAGGGAAATTTTCCGAGGAATTTGCCGAGGGATTTTTCGAGGGAAACGTTCCGAGGGATTTGCCGAGGGATTTTTCCGGGGGAAAAGTTCCGAGGGCTTTTCCGAGGGAAAGTTTCCGAGGGATTTTCCGATAGATTTTCCGAGGGAAATGTTCCGAGGGAATTTCCGAGGACAATATTTCGAGGGATTTTCCGAGGGAATTTCCGAGGACAATTTACCGAGGGATTTGCCGAGGGAAACTTTCCGAGGGAGTTTCCGAGGGCAATTTACCGAGGGATTTTCCGAGGGAATATTTTTGAGGATATTCCGAGGGATTTTCCGAGGGATTTTCCGAGGGAAAATTTCCGAGGGATTTTCCGGGGATTTTCCGAGGGAAAATTTCCGAGGGATTTTCCGAGGGATTTTTCGAGAAAAAATTTCCGAGGGATTTTTCGAGGGATTTTCCGAGGTATTTTGCGAGAAAAAATTTTGCGAGGAGACCCTTGCAAAATAGCTTTTTTTTAAATACACCTGATTATATATATACAAATTATTCACAAATTTCATCATATCCAAGGATTCATAACATAACAAACTCATAACAAGCTCAAAATAGTTTATAGCAAGTTTATCATATCCAAGTTCATAACAAGCTCATAACAGAAGAAGTTATGACAAACTCATAACAAGCTCATATCCAAGTTCATAACAAGTTCATAACAAGCTCATAACAAATAAGTTCAAAAAAGTTGTACAAGTGTCATCATCATATCCAAAGTTTCATAACAAAAGAAAAAAGTATCACAAACAAGTATCATTCCAATTATAGAAAAAAAGGAAAATTATAAATCCTCCTCGTGATCATCATCATCATCATCATCATCATCGACGTTATCGCAATCACCATCATTTGCAGAGGTAGCAGCTGGAGATGGTGCTGAAACTGTAGATGGATTAAAATGCATCTTTTCCATCATAAGATGCATAAACTCCTCAGTACGGGAAATCCGGGCAGATAGCTCATTGTTTTGAGATGCTAATTGACTGTTTTGATTAGCTAACTCCTCATTTCGAGTAGCTAACTCCTCATTTCTGGAAGATACAGTCTGAAACATATTATAAATCCTCTCCCGCTCCTGAATCCACTCCTCGGAAACTCGTGAGGATGTGCGGCTAGAAGATGAGGAGCCTGTCAGCAAGCAAGCCTGGGATCCAAGTCCATAAATTCGTCCCTTATTGACTCCAACTGTATCTTTCCATACATGCATCATGGAGGGCTGAGGCTGCTGCTGTGATGATTATGCACCATCCTCTCCGGTTGAGCTTTGACTTGATTCCACCTCTTGCCACTTCTGTATAAAATTATTCTGAAAAAGATATTAGATACAATTAGTTAAACATACAAAAAGTATAAATATATGAATTAAAGTAGAGTTTTTTAAATACTTACATGTGATGTCTCTGCCTTTTTATTTACCCACTGATTACCATCCTTTTTCTTTTGATGGGTGTGTCTGAAGAGCTCATCTAATGTAGGTGCTCGGTTCAACTTCTTTGTCTGAATTTCATAACAACATTATCAATTTTTAAAAAAAATTATATGAAATAAGAACATCATATATGTAAAGAAAAAGATATTACCAAATTAGAATTTAATAACATAAATAATAATGAAATGTACAAATAGTCAGTTAATCCTAACAAATCACAAACAAGAAGAACTGCCACAAAGAACACCTTAAGATTGCAAGCAACATCTTCAATCCAACCAAATTGCTACTAGTGTTCACAAACACCTAAAGTTCCACTCAGCAGTTGCTTCCAACATCTGGGTTTGGCTCTAAGCATCCATACGGATGACGCACCGGAGACTGTCCCCTTGAAGCATGTAGTCAAATGCCTTGTTGATCTCAGAGAAGGGTACCTCATGGGTGATGAATTTCTCCAGTTCTAGCTGCTGTACCATTTAACCAACCATGGAACATTGATTCAGTATCCAAATAATATAGATCCATGTTCAAAGGTAATCCATCATTAACTATGTTCTCCAATCTAAACTCCTTGAGTAGAGAGAGAGAGAGAGTCAGAAGGGCCTAATAAAAAGGATCTTGGAATCACTTGCTCACCTTTTTCATATACATCTCAACAACTGCAGGAAGATCAGAACGTGGCTTGTAGTTTCCAAAGAAGGTTCCCTTGAGGGTCCTTTCATTCAAGACATTCACAGGATGGGTCTTAAACACAGCATCTTTGTGAGGTACCCCAACCAATACAGCAACACCCCAACCCTGAAATTTGAGTACTAGTGTTACTATGCTTCATGTAATAGATAAAAATGAAAGCAATGCACTCATTTGAGAAGTTTTTGAAATCCAGGTATGTCAAGGATTGCAAGGTATTACATCACGAACACACTCGAAGGCAGATATCATGGCATCAATATTTCCAGTGCATTCAATACTTCGGTCGACTCCACCATCAGTCATTTCAGCAATAACCTGGTAACGTTCATCATCTGGTGAGACTACTGAGCAAAGGAAATGTCTTCCTTAGAATATCTATTATATAGTAATTCTTTCTAAAGAAGAAGAGAATAGGCTAATTATATGAACACTTGCTAACCTCTTGAACTGGCTTGCTATAGTCCTTTGGATTTACAAACTCATTGACACCAAACTTCTTGGCTAGTAGCAACAACAGTCATTGGTATATCAGGAAACAGAACAAAAACTTAGAGGAAAATATATCAAAATATGAGTTTGATTTTGAGCTAAAATAGATTTACCAAATAAAATATATTCTGTAATCAAGAATAGGAAGCATCTCACCTTCTTGAAATCTCCTGGAGTTCAAATCAACACCAATA
This sequence comes from Calamus simplicifolius, assembly GCA_900491605.1. NCBI lineage: Eukaryota > Viridiplantae > Streptophyta > Magnoliopsida > Arecales > Arecaceae > Calamus > Calamus simplicifolius. Next base: position 940,360 of record UESW01004301.1, read on the forward strand.
ATTCTTGAAGCACCTGCAAGCCTAGCTCCTTCTGCAGCCTATATATGGTGCAAGGATTCAAATTAGTTACAAGTGAAAATCAAAAGGAATGAAACATATACCTGATATCCAAGAGAAAGGTGTCAGGAAGCAACAACTCGAGGATATAACTATCTAGCCAAACTGATAGCGATTCAGTTTAGCTAAAAGAGGACCATGACACATGCAAAAACTTGGAGAAATGGAATCATAGAATAGAATGATACTCACAGCAAGACCAACAGCTCCCAACCCAAAAACAGCCACCGTCGATCCCTTTGTTGGCTTCGCAACATTTAAAGTGGCACCAAGACCTAAAGATAAAGAAGGGAATTTCAATGATCAAGCTTGTTTTTATTTACAATTTCTTTTCTAATGCAAGTAAAACAGTAAGGGGCAAAAGTGGTCTCACCTGTTGAAATGCCACAGCTAAGAACACAAACTGTGTTGAGGGGGGCTAAGGGGTTGATCTTGGCAACACAGCCAGAATGAACGACAGTGTACTCGCTGAAAGTGGATGTTCCAACAAAATGGTAAATAGGCTTTCCATTGATGGAGAACCTGGATTGTCCATCATTTAACATCACTCCCCTGTCAGTGTTTATCCTCAGGAGGTCACACATGTTGCTCTCCTCAGACAAGCAATGGGCACACTCTTTGCATTCACCAGTGAAGACAGGGAGGACATGGTCTCCTGGTGCAAGATCAGTAACACCCTCGCCTACACTCTCCACAATCCTAAGATCAACAATAGCCTAAAATCAGTGAATACACAGCTTCTGAATAAAGGACAGGACATCAGTGTTTTAGTTGAGAGATTATTTTTCCAAATATTATCGGATTAAGTATCTTGACCCAAATACTTGCCTAAAAGTGTCCATTAGTAACTAAATTGTTGTCAAGGCTTTGATAGATTGGATCAACCAATTGCTACTACATGCACAAGCCAGTATCCAAAGAAAAAAGTTATTACTGGTGTGAGAAATTCCATATTAGTCAGTATGGTTTATCTTTGTTTGAGCAAAATTTATGAACCTATGTTAGGTGAGGCATTGGCCCTTATTCTCCAAAATAAGAGAAAGAACAAAAATATCAACCAGCAGTGTAACACATGATGATAGCAGGTAATTTGAAAAAGGTGAAGAGAAATCACTAGAGTGTAATAGAATTTGAAAAGTTAAAGGGTGAAACGATTATTAGGAGCCATACCCTCCTGCCTCATGGCCAAAGATCCTTGGAAACAAAGGCTTCTGACCCTGTGAAGTTCCAAAACCCAAATTAATTTAGAAATCCAACTTATACCATTAACAGATTACATAATAGAGTTAAGAAAATGACTGTTTGTTTTACAGTACATATTGTCACTTCATTAACCATGACTTTTAGGATAAGTAGGAAGTTATTTAGAAAACATATACTCAGTAATCCTGCTTTAAATGCACCTTAGCTTCCCAGAAGTAAACATCAGTGTGGCAGAGGGCAGTGTAGAGTATCTTCAGGCGGACCTCCATTGCCTGTGGTGGCGCCACCTCCACCTCCTCGATCACCAGCGGCTTCCCTGCCTCCCAGGCAACGGCCGCTGCGCATAATAACATGGAAATTAAATTAAAAATGATTTAAAACAGAAAAAAAATTAATTAAACTGTAAAGACATCAAGTTTGATTACAAAAGCTCCTTCTTTTACCTGACAAAATAGCCTAGATTTCTTAAAAAATATATAAAGCAAAAGAAAAGAAAAGAAAAGAAAAAAACAGCCCACTTCATTGTAGCCCGCCACCACCCTCAAAAATTATATGTTTCTGATTCAAATCCATAAATAAGTTATAAAAGCCTCCACAGTATCAAGGGAAATATTTAACAAATATCTAACAAGTAAGTAACAGATCCAAAATTTCCAAAGGTGACCGAAAAGTGGTGAAAATTTTGCACGCAGAGTAATCAAACTTCCCAAAACGATCCCTAAAAAGTGAAAGCTAATATTGCCATGAATGAAAAGAGACTAAGTTATAAATACAAAAGCTAGCATGAGACTTGGGAAACAGGTCCTATGAGAGTCAGTGTACTAACCTCGGCATTTTATGACTCGACCAGCTGTGCTCGACATCTTCTCCAACACTAGACCTTGCAATACTCTTCTTCTTCTATCGATCTTCTTCAAATGACCCTATAGAAATCACAGTAGAATGCCTTCTAATCCCCTTGTGACTAGGTTGAAGAAGAACGGGAGTGGTAACGGCCCTTTTTATAGGGGGGAGAGAGGGAATGCTGAAGTTGACCCCGTCCACTTGCGTTCTATTCTATTGAGCTTCGCCGGGAAAGCTTAATCAGCGACTCAAGGCTAAAACTGGAGCCCAGTTCCAGTGCTCCTGTTCTGCTCATTTGTTAACCGGATAACCTTGGAGCTGGACAAAAGGCCTTGGTCGGATCCATAATATTCGAGAGTATTCGAGATTGCCAATTATTATTCACTTATTACTGTGGAGAAATGGGAAGTTCAAGTTTAATCAAAAGGTCTTGATAAGCTAGAATACAATTCAACTTAAAAGATATAAGACCGTTTAAGTTGTGTACACAATCATTTATGTTAATTTATTTCAAATGAGACTAACTTTGGTGTGTGATTTCTTTTCTTTTATTTTCTTTTTTTTGACCGTAACAAGCTATGAGCTCCATTCCAAGGGTCAAATGAAAAAAAACGATTTTTTTGAACAAAAGCAAAAACTGATGAGTTCTGGGAAGGAAATATCCTTGCATTTTTCTTCCTATCTAAGTTCTTAATCTAAATCCAAGCTAACTTGAAGTTGACTTTCTGATCCAAGATCAAACTTCAGTTAGATTTAAAGTTATTTCCTAGTTAGTGGTTGGAATTGCCTTTAGAATAATGTCATTTGAAGGCTTGATTGGCTTCTTGAAACTTATATTGTCATTGTTCCTTATGCAGGGAGCTACAATAGTAGATCGGATTGTGAGTATAAGTCCTGCTGAAAATTATATCCCTAGAGTTGAGGAGGTATAAGAAACCCATTTTTATGACATTCAGTTTTCCAGCTAAATTGCTTTAGTTGTTTCCCTGGTTATATGATCTTTATTGGAATTCATGCAGCAA
>UESW01004301.1:955389-1010904 GCA_900491605.1 Calamus simplicifolius
TTGATAATCAGCAGATCATCTCATATTGCAGCATAAACAAAGACTCAAGAACTAGCATTTCACTCAACCATTCTGAGTATCAAGTGAGATTGATTACATAGCATCAAGGAAAGCATATATGACAGGTGTGTGCACATCCTAGAGCTAGAATTGACTTGCCAAATATAATGTAGCTTAGATCAGAAGTAAAATCCTGTGTTCACTGACAAAATACAGGAACTAAGAGACATTGCAATGGCTGAACCAATGAAAGGCAAGCACTTTTTCCTTGAAACAGATATAAAAGGGCCAGGACTAAAACTTGATAACACAGGGAAGGCAATTCTGACAATAAGTGTTTCAACTTTCAACAGTCTCAATGGTTACTTACTTTAATTGTCTTACCCAAAAATTAAATCATTGATCATATGGAAGAAAACTAGGATGCTCTGTTTCAGAATTTCTCCTTTTTGTGAGTTATGATAAATTTTAGGGTAAGGCTGCAGATGGGCTGGGTTTGGATGACCAATAATCCTATTTGATTACATATTGCTTGCTGCCCTTTTCACTTAAAAAAACTAAGGTTGTTACTAGTAAAGACGATGAAATCTTCATTGTACTGCAGTCACATGAAAGACTGGGCATAAAAAGCCCAATTCTAGACAGATAGCTTATCTTTTGAAAACCACAAAGGATAAAATCGTTAGGAAATGACCTTACCTCACCGAAGAGCCTCTGTTCTTTTTGAGAAGCTCCAGCACCTGCCAGAAGAAAAAAAAAGGAAAAAGAAATAAAGAAATTGAGACCGAAAGAAAAAGAAAGACGGAGGCGGAGGACTTGAGCGGATGGCCGGGCGGCCCTGGCGGAGGGGAGTTGCGGTCCGGATGGAGGTTTGGGGATCTACGAAAGGGGATTAAGAGGGTTCAGAATACATTTTTACCTTGTTTGTTCTTCCCTAGGGTTTGAAATGCTTGGACGGAGAAGAGGGAAGCTCGACGGTCGCGGCTCGGACGGAAGAGAGCTTCGACGGAGAAGAGGGAGGAAGCTCGACGGAGAAGAGCTTCGACGGAGAAGAGCTTCGCGGCTCAGACGGAAGAGAGGACGGACGACGGAGAAGAGTAGGGAGCTCGACGGTCGTCGCGAGGGAAGAGAGGAAATGCCAAACGCGCGGGGAGAATTTTTTAATGAAATATGGGCGCTCGCGGTCGGTTGAAATTATTAAGGTTTAATTTTTTAATGAAAGTGGGGAACGACCGCGCTGCGGTCGCCGAACGGCCCGGCCTTTGACTCCGGATTTCCTTGGGATGCCCCCTCCAGGGCTCTTTAACGAGCGCGTACCGTCCAAGCAGCCGAGGGTCTGCTTCTAATTCTAATTCTAATTCTAATTCCAGCCCGTAGAATTTTTTTTTTTAATAATAAAACTCTCAACTATGAGACACGAAACGTAGAGTTACAGCACAGGATGCTACTGTACTAGTTGCTATCAGCCTGTTCCATTGTGATTCTTACCCTATTTTAACGTGTGGAGCATTTTTAGCATGAATGTCCGGTCACGAGGTGAGGGGTCTTTTGGGATTGGCTGCTATGTCAAATTTACTTTAGTTTATCCAAGTCATTTTGAATTGTTTCATTTGTAAATGGTTTTATCTGCTTTTCACCTTGATGCAAGCTTATAATGTACAACCAACCTCAGGAATAGAAATAGTTGGCTTGAATTTTTTTTTTCTTTTATAGATTAGAAGTAGGCAATGCCTCTTTACATCATATATCTTTTTCCATCTCTAGGGGGCTCATGACTCTAATGGAAACCCTTTCCTTCTTGTTGAAATGGCAAGAGGTGACACCATCAAAGCAAACACTCAATTGTAATAGTATAGAAGAGCCACTGTTTAATTTATAAAAAAATTTCCGCATTGCAAATCATTAGCGATAGAGTCCAAGAGAAATATAAAATGTCATGAGAACAAACAAGATTACTCAAGAAGAAATAAAGGATCCAAGACTATTAAGTTTCTAGTATATCTAACTAAGGATATGACAACAATCACGCGTAGGATATAATAAAGAAAAATTTATCAATGAATCAAGGATCCAATTTAGCAAATTATTTTTTAAGAGAAAATTAGCATTTAAAAAATTATTCAAGGGTTTTGATTTACATAATACAAGATAAATACAATTTTTTTTTATCTCTTTCAATCCTTTGAAATGTAAAATATAGACCGAGACTAATAATATCATATTGAGCAACCTTTCTCGTAAGTCATATGTGGTCCTGCTTCATACATGCCTTCAATGGATTATATATGTTTAAAAGCTTTGAAATTTAATGGATGTAGACTAGCTAGCTTGAAATATATGTCTTACATTGGATCCACCACACGCGCAAGTAGTGGAATGCCTTAAATTATAAAAAATAATAAATAACATAGTGAATGAAACAAATTTTCTTGCAGTTTTGGGTCTGGGTTATCAAAGACTTTAGCTAGGTTCAAGTTTTAGATGATGTTTGAAGAATTTTAATTTAGACAATATAGCTTGAACAGATTCTCAAAAGTGTGTGTGTCTATATATATATATATATATATATATATATAGTGAGGAGAAAAAAAGTTTCACTCTTGTTATATGTTAGCTGCAATGCATACCATCCATTATTTTTTTTCTCTATGTAATTATAAAAATTTAGATTTTACATGACTGTATAATCTTTCCAATAAGCAAAATTAAATGAGTGATGCCCTGATTTTTATTATAATGTTGAAAAGCATATAAAAAGATTTAAATCATCTTTAAGAAATAAACTTGTTGAATTATCTTTGATTTGATGGCATCTTGAGTGAGTTCCCAAAGGGTGACGCTGTTGGTTAAAACCAACTTGCAAGCCAAGTACAAACACCAGGTAAAAAGAAGGTATGTCTTTTTAAATTTCAGCTTCCAGTGCTAAAATAACAGCGAATTTTTAAATTTTTCTAACAAAATGCGTCGCTAATGAGTTGCAAACTAGCGACGCATTTAGCTGCGTCGCTAAATAAATTATTTTTTAAAATATTTAACGGCTTCGTTAATCCGATCGGCGACGATCCGACGGTTGCGATCAATCGGATCCATGATCCCGATCGGCGATGATCAATCCGACGGTTGCGATCAATCCGATCGGCGACGATCCGATGGTTGCGATCAATCAAGGACTGCATGATCCCAAATATCGGCGATGACCGGTTTAAGGGTTTTAGGGTTTAAGGGTTTAAGGGTTTAAGGGTTAAGGGTTTAGGGTTTAGGGTTTAGGGTTTAGGGTTGATTGATCGCAGTCGTTGATGATATGAACGTTGGACGGTTGAACGTTGATGAGGGACTGATCGAGATCAAACGATGACTTGGATGATCATGATTGATCGCAATTTAATTTTATTTTAATATATTAATTTAAAATTCTTTTATAATAAGAATATATTTATGATTTATATATATAATTTCTTTTTTACTTTTTATTTCCATGCAATTTAAAATAAATTTAATTTATCACAAGAATTCTGCACACCCCCTCCCTAACGCACCGCCCGATCCATTCTTCCCCCTCTCCCTGCTCCTTCCACGGCACCAGTAGAGCGGCGTCCCGGCGATCTCCTTCCTCGGCACCGAGCGGCGTCCCCGGCACCGGCAGCAACCAGCGGCGGTGAGTTTCCTAATTAAACCCACCGCCTCCGCCTCCCACGCCTCCGCCCCCCTCCCTCCCCTCCGGCCTCCTCCCTCACCTTTGCCTTCCTTGGCTCGCCTCCGCCCCCCTCCATGATCCCTCCGGTCCCCTTCATCCCCTCCGCCACCCTTCGGCAAGGCCTTCCTTATTTTTCATTAATGAGTTATTAATAAATTTTTTTGATAAAAATAATCCCTAGAAAAATCCCTCGCAAAATTATTTTTTTAGAATTTTCTATAATAAATGGCTTATTTGATAAAAAAAATTGGATAAAACAATCCCTCGGAAAATCCCTCGGAAATTATTAATTTCCGAGGGATTTTTCGAGGGATTTGTTTTCCATTAATGAGTTATTAATAAAATTTTTTGATGAAAAAAAATCACTCGGAATTCCCTCGGAAAATCCCTCGGAAAATCCCTCGGAAATTTGATGAAAAAATTCCCTCGGAAAGTCCCTCGGAAATTAAATTTGCGAGGGATTTTCCGAGGGATTTGTTTCATCAAAAAATTTAATTAATAACGCATTAATGAAAAATAAATCCCTCGGAAAATCCCTCGCAAAGTTAATTTCCGAGGGATTTGCCGAGGGATTTATTTTAACAAATATTTTTTAACAAATAAGCCATCGATTATAGGAAATCCCTCGGAAAATCCCTCGAAAATTTCATGAAAAAATCCTCGGAAATCCCTCGGAAATTTGATGAAAAAAATCCCTCGGAAAATCCCTCGGAAATTATTAATTTCCGAGGGATTTTCCGAGGGATTTTTTTCATCAAAAAATTTTATTAATAACGCATAAATCCCTCGGTAAATCCCTCGGAAATATAATTTGCGAGGGATTTTCCGAGGGATTTTTTTCATCAAATATTTTTTAAAAAATAAGCCATTGATTATTGGAAATCCCTCGGCAAATCCCTCGGAAATTTGATGAAATAAATCCCTCGGACAATCCCTCGGAAATTAAATTTACGAGGGATTTTCCGAGGGATTTTTTTCATCAAATATTTTTTAAAAAATAAGCCATTGATTATTGGAAATCCCTCGGAAAATCCCTCGGCAATTTGATGAAAAAATTCCCTCGGAAAGTCCCTCGGTAATTAAATTTGCGAGGGATTTTCCGAGGGATTTGTTTCATCAAAAAATTTAATTAATAACGCATTAATGAAAAATAAATCCCTCGGAAAATCCCTCGCAAATTTAATTTCCGAGGGATTCCGAGGGATTTTTTATCAAATATTTTTAACAAATAAGCCATTGATTATAGGAAATCCCTCGAAAATCCCTCGAAATTTGATGAAAAAAATCCCTCGGAAAATCCCTCGGAAATTATTAATTTCGAGGGATTTTCCGAGGGATTTTTTTCATCAAAAAATTTTATTAATAACAATTAAAAATAAATCCCTCGGAAAATCCCTCGCAAAGTTAATTTCCGAGGGATTTTCCGAGGGATTTATTTTATCAAATATTTTTTAACAAATAAGCCATCGATTATAGGAAATCCCTCGAAAAATCCCTCGGAAATTTGATGAAAAAAATCCCTCGGAAAATCCCTCGGAAATTAATAATTTCCGAGGGATGTTCCGAGGGATTTGTTTCATCAAAAAATTTTATTAATAATGCATAAATCCCTCGGTAAATCCCTCGGAAATTTAATTTGCGAGGGATTTTCCGAGGGATTTTTTTCATCAAATATTTTTTAAAAAATAAGCCATTGATTATTGGAAATCCCTCGGAAAATCCCTCGGAAAAATTAAATTTGCGAAGGATTGTCCGAGGGATTTTTTTCATCAAAAAATTTTATTAATAACTCATTAATGAAAAATAAATCTCTCGGAAAATCCCTCGGAAAATTAATTTCCGAGGGATTTTGCGAGGGATTATTTTTACCGGAATTGTTTTGCAAAGAACTCTTTTATGTTAGAAATATCCCTCGGAAAATCCCTCGCAAAATTATTTTTGCGACGGATTTTCCGAGAAAATTTGTTTTGTCGAAAAATTTTATATTTTATTTTTTTTGTCGGAAAATCCCTCGGAATTGCGAGGGATTTTTTCCCTCGGTAAAATCCCTCGGTAAATCACACTTTTCTAGTAGTGGTATCTTATCAGAAAAGTCTGCCTCCACTTGAGAGATAGCAGCAACTACCTCGTGGATGCCTGCCTACTCAAGGCATCCGCAACCTGGTTGTGCCGCCCAGGTTTGTGCTCCCATTGAAAGTCATACTCCGCAAGGAACTCTTGCCATCGAGCCTGCCTTGGAGATAACTTCTTCTGAGTCAGAAAGAAGGTATTGGCAACATTGTCAGTCTTCACTACGAACTTGGTTCCCATTAAGTAAACCCGCCAAGTTCGCAGGCAATGCACCACTGCAAGCATCTCCTTTTCATGTGCAGGATATCTTTGCTCAGCATCTTTAAGTTTCCAACTCTCGAAGGCAACAAGATGTCCGTCTTGTACCAAAACCCCGCCCACAGCTATATCCGAAGCATCAGTGTGGACTTCAAAAGGCTTGGCAAAATCAGGCAACTGTAGCACCGGTTCTGAAGAGATAGCCTTCCTGATATTCTCAAAAGCTTTCTAGCATTGATCCGACCATAGCCAGGGTTGATCTTTCTTTAGAAGATCCGTTAGAGGAGAGACCTTCCTTGAGGCCGGTCCAAGGTACTTGGAAAAGAAAGCATAGATCTCCACTTCATATCCGGCAAGAAGATCACTTTGATCAATGTACTGTATGTGCCGAATATGAATAAAATCTTGTTAGTGGGGGTTTTTTGGGCTAACCGAGGATTAAAATTGTATTTGAGTCTAAAAAACTTATAATATCCTGCAATTGTATTTTTATTGAAAAAGGCTATTCTACTGATGGAATGGTCAAGCTTTGTATTGTTGATAATAATAATAATAATAATAATAATAATAATAATAATAGTGTATCTTCTACTTATATTAATGATTTCATTACTTTATGGCATGCTAGATTAGCATATATTGGTATTAGCACTATGAAAAGATTAATTAAATATTGCATGATTTCTTTTAATGTTGATAAGTTTAATAAATATAAAATTTACATTAAATCAAAGATGACTAAGAAGCCATTTCATAATGTAGAGAGAAATACTAATTTGCTAGAACTTGTGCATAGCAATATTTGTAAGTTAAATGGTATGTTAACTAAAGATGATAATAGATATTTCATTACTTTTATTGATGATTACTCTAAATATATATACATTTACTTACTTAAGCACAAAGATGAGGCTTTCCATGCTTTTAAAGTTTATAAAGCAGAAGTTGAAAATCAATTAGGTAGGAATATTAAAATCCTTAGAAGTGATAGGGATGAAGAATATTTTTCTAGTGATTTTAATGTGTTTTGTGAATAAAATAGAATCATACATGAGTGTTCCGCACCATGCACACCCGAACAAAATGAGTTAGCAGAATGTAAAATAGAACATTTCTAGAGATGATAAATATCATGTTGCATGCTGAGTTGCCTTTTAATTTGTGAGGTGAAGCATTATTATTTGCATGTCATATTCTTAATAGAATTTCTACTAAAAAGAATAAGACATCTTCATATGAGTTGTGAAAAGGCAGAAAGCCTAATATAGGCTATTTTAAAGTATAAGGGTGTCTTGCTTATTGTAAGAACACCGATCCTAAAAGGACTAAATTGGATTCTCATGGAATTAGGTGCGCTTTTGTAAGATATGCTACAAATAGAAAAGCATCTAGACTTCTTAATTTGGAGTCATCTAGACTTCTTAATTTGGAGTCTAATGTGATAATAGAATATAGAGATATGGAGTTCTTTGAGAATTTGATCACTTTCGGAAAGAATTCTCAAAGTCCCTTAAATAAAGATTCTTGCAAGGAGAATACTTTAAAGGTTGTTGAAGAAGAATAATCGGAACATCAAAAAAGTAAGAGAATCCGAAAAGTTAAGAATTTAGAACCCGAAGAAATAGATTATCAACTTATTTCCTTCTATTTGGTAGAAGGAAGTCAAAAGAATTTTATTCGTAAGATACCTATTATTCTTTAAGTGAAAGACGATCCTAAAACTTTTAAGAAAGTAATGGTTTTGAGGGATTCTGTTTTTTGAAAGGAAGCTATTCAAAATGAGATGGATTCTATTATGTCAAACCATACTTGGGAGCTTGTCGATTTACCCAAAAGATCTAAGCCTATTGGTTGTAAATGGGTATTTAAGAAGAAGTATCATAGTGATAGTACTTTAAACACCTATAAGGCTAGACTAATAGCTAAAGGTTTTCGACAAAAAGAAGGAATTGACTATTTTGATACATATGTACCTGTAGCTAGAATAACAATAATTAGAGTATTATTTGTATTGGCTTCATTGCACAACCTTATGTTCAACAAATGGATGTCAAACGGCATTCTTAAATGATGATCTCGATGAGGAGGTTTATATGGAACAGCCTGATGGTTTTGTTCTATTGGATAAGGAATATAAAGTATGTAAACTTGTTAAATCCTTGTATGGATTGAAACAAGTGCCCAAACAATGGCATAAGAAGTTTGACTCCGTCATACTATCAAATGATTTTGTTCACAACGTTTCTGATAAGTGTTTATATACTAAAGTGCATGATGACTTTGTGGTATATGTGTGCCTTTATGTTGATGATATGTTGATCATTAGCAATGAAATGAAAGGCATACAAGAAACGAAAAGGTTTCCATCATTCACTTTTAAGATGAAAGATCTTGGATAATTGATACTCTTTTGGGCATCAAAATGAAACAAAATAGTTGGGGTTTTGAACTTGGACAAACACATTATGTTGAGAAAGTGTTATACAAGTTCAAACATTTGAAGTTCAAAAAAGTGAACATCCCGTTCGATCCAAGTCTTAAGCTTGAAAAGAATAGTGGATGAGCTATGGCTCAACTTGAGTATGCAAGTGCTATTGGTTGTTTAATGTATTTAATGCAATGCACTAGACCCGACATAGCATTTGCAGTCAGTAAGCTGAGTAGGTTTACTAGCAACCTAAGTATAGAGCATTGAAATGCTATTGGTAGTCTTTGGTTATCTTTTGAAAATTAAAAAGTTAGGTCTACAATACTCTGGATTTATAGAAGGATATACCAATGCAAGTTGGATATCTGAGTGTGGGAGATAGTAAATCTACCATTGGTTGGATGTTTACACTAGCGGGTGGTGCAATATCTTGAAAATCCAAGAAACAAACTTGGATTATACACTCAACAATGGAGTCAGAGTTTGTGGCTCTAACTTCAACATGACATGAGGCTGAGTGGTTAAGGGATCTTTTATTGGAAATTCCATTGGCTTGTGAGAATATTTCAACTATATCGGTACATTGTGATAACCAAGCCACTTTAGCCAGAGCGTACAGCGAAGTGTACAATGGAAAGTGTAAATACATTAGTATAAGACATGAGTATGTGAGAAAATTAATAAAGGATGGAATAATTTCTCTTACTTTTATGCGATCAAGCTATAATCTAGCTGATCCACTTACTAAACCTCTTATAAGAGATTTAGTGAAAATGACTTGCAGAGGGATGGGTTTCAAACTCCTTGAGCAAAAGTTCATCAATGATGGCAACCCAACCTAATACTAAGAAATGACTAATCTTAGGTTCAATGGGTAACAACAAGTTATTGATAAGTAGATTGTAGCTACACTTAGTGTATAGTGCTGACTGTTACAATTTGAAGGGTTGAGCTCTTAAACTCTTAATGAAGTTCAGTTATGTGGACAAGTATTTGTTGTAACAGAGATACTGAAAGAACTTCACCTATGTGAACCTTGAGATGGTGTCGTCTCAAGTGAGTGTTAAAATTTCTCTCATAAAAAGGTTCATAAAACAGGATAAGCACATGGTCATAAATTATACTAAGCGAGTGGTGTAGGCAAAGAACTCTAATGAGTGTGTGTGGAGTGTCATCAGTCTTGACACAAGGGATAACGGTTCAAAGCTCCCATGCTACCAGCAATCTCATTAAGACTTTATGATGCTTTCATTAAGGTTAGGTTCAAATCAAAAGATACCTAATTGTATTAATGCTTCTTTAATCTATTTTGGATTGTACTTAGTCCAATGTGACCAAGTGGGGGATTGTTAGGTTTTGTTCACATTAAACTAAGCGTGCGTGTCTTGGATGAGAGCCGCGACTCTCTCACAATGGTGATTCTCATAACGAAAAAATTATTACGAAGTATCGCGGCGCTTCGATGAATCGACACATCCCAGATTGTAACTCTCGGTTTCAAAAGGCAATCCAGAAAATCTATATATTGCCTACGATTAAGGGTTCATTAATGCTTCTGCATCCTTGATCAAGGCTTGTTAAATCTTACAAACATATTTATGGTTGGCTCAAAAAGCATTTCAAAGAGCGCAAATAATGTATGAGGGCAGAGATTCAATCGTGTTCAAGCCTTGGTTCTTATCCTATCTTTATCTCTCTTGGTTCTTATCTTTATCTTCATCTAGACTTTCTTTTTTCAAATTCTTAGCATATAATAGTGCAAAACAATATGGTTCTTATTGGATTTATAGAACATTAGCCTTAGATATGGTCCTGACAACAGAGTTGTACTAAATGATGTTTAGTGGTGAACGAAATTTGAGCTTGGATGTCATTTTATGGTACAACCTTTTTATAGAGAGTTGCCATTAATATGATTGGAGAGAAAATTTATTAACAAAACATTATTTTGTTCTAATCTTGTGATATCTCTATCTAATGTTATAAGTACTATTTTCACAATTGCTTCCATAGATTGAGGTTCTAACATACTAATTTGATACTTTTTTATAAATATAAAAATATTATTTTTATTAAATTCTTTTAATAGTGTAGATATAGAGAGAGAATATGTGCGAGCTTAACTTAGAAATATTCCTACAGATTTGTTCCGTTCTAAATTAGCTGATGGGGTCATTGGTAAGGTGATAACCGATCTTAGGATATAATTAATTACTATGTGACATTCGATCGTGATAACCAGTATATGACAAAATGTGGCAAGCGAGTTTTGGATTCTAAGGCGGGTGTCTACTATCGGTGAAAATATAATGATGGTTAGTCTAAAGTCGAAGTAATGAAGATAAGTTCGATCTAAGTCAACAGTGAGACGTACAGTAAAGAAGAGAGTAGACTAAATAAGTCTGATATACAACTTATGTGATGAACAATTTCCTCTTAGTGATAATGAAATATATTCTAGTAGATTATGCCATGATTTGTTTAGACATGATGGCTCATTAAACCTTGCATGCCATCAAGATTAATTATACCCTAATTAAAGATGGCATGGAATTAACCACGTCACCAGCTGTTCTAATTGGACCGTTAAGTTCGAGGCGTGAGTGCGTAACGGATACCGTAGCCACTATGTAGACTGATGAATGCATCTACATGACTACAAATATGGGACGCATAATTCCCAAAAACTGTCCCAAGTTAGTGTGGACCAACAAAACGGACCCATGGGCCCGGGTTGTTACAATATGATATTAGAGCCACGTACAAGTCGGAAGTGCAGGAGTTAAGTGCCATGCATGGCAAAGTGCTACATTGATGGGAGCCACCTTTTGAACCTATGGGAGCCACCTCTAGAATCCTGCCTGCTTGATGGTTGTGAGACCCTGGCGACGAGGACATCTGGTGGTTGTGATCAATTGATCCTGGCGACGAGGACGTCGCTAAGCCACGCATGGCAAAGTGCTACATTGCCACCTTTTGAACCTATGCACCTCTAGAATCCTGGAATCGATCCTAGTCTGGTGGTTGTGATCAATTGACTCTGGCAACGAGGACATGCTAAGGGGGTAGATTGTGACCCTGGCGACGAGGACGTTCCCTTTGTAAGCCCTCCCTCCCAATAGTCCCACATCGGGAGTGAGAACCCTCTCAATAGTTCTACATCGGACCATCAGGATCCCTACCCAAGTTTTCCTTGTCCGAAATGAAACTGTATTGTTGCACATAAAACTCATTTCGAAATCCCACATTCGCAAGTGATCAGTAGTCTATTTAAGCTGCCTGCTGGGAACGATCGTTTGTGGCGAGGTGCATGGCATGGCCCCTATTGCGTAAACCAAGTTACTTTCCCGAACTTAGTTCCGCCGATGATATCCGCATTATTAAAGATTAGAACCGGTTGAAAAGAGTCAAAATTTTAAATATTCTGAAGTTTTGACTAATTTAATAAATAATCGGATAGTATCCATATATATATCTGTTTATAACCTAACGACTGACCTGACCTTCATGTAAGCTACTAATTTGAGTTAAAATATTCACATGATAAATTATATATTTATATTATGTACATCCATACTATTAGTCAGTTACTTTATATCCAGGCTTAGTTTAACCATGAGGTTAAACTTTTGCAAGGCCTAGATCAAATCTTAATCGGTTGATAAAAAAAAGTCTTGTTGCATTGTGCTCAATGATTGAAGCGTACCGCATGCATACAGGTATACTAAAGTAGAAAAAAATAATTTTACTTTTGACATGTACACATGTGCTGCTTCAGTGCAGCAAAACTTCTTCTGTCGATAAATTCAAGTCCAATCCGATTTGTCAAGAAGGAGATTCATGTCCAGGACCACCCACGAATTGGACCCAAAAAAATCAGACTAATTTGTCCTAATCCATTCAGGACCACTGAAATCTAGTTACCACCACACAGGAATTGGACCATGAAATCAGACCGATTTGACCTAATCCACTCAGGACGGTAAAGGGATTAAAAAAAAAAAATTGAGTTTGCGAAGGGAAACCACCTTCTATAAGTTATGCACAAGTTTTCTAGCTAGCTTAATTTAGTGGTTGCAGTTGGTCCTTTGACAATAGATGTTGATTGAAAACAATCATATAAGCATGTATAATAATTTTAATTTATAAAATAAAATTTTATTTTATTCCATCTCATTCATAATTAAGTGTTTTTTTTTTTTTCTTATGAGAATATGGACTACTTGCCCTGCTAATAGAAATGGAGTAAGAATGGATGGAATATCAAGATGGGATTAAATACATCTCCATCTTGCTAGGTATTATATTATCTTATATTCAAATGATGTTTAGTTTTAGTTTAATTTAAATTTATAATTATTTTAATAATAAATATTAAATTTAAAAATAAATTTTAAATTTATTAATATATTTATAAAAAATATTAAATATATTTTAAATTTTATCATTTTTATTAAAACTTTTTTTTTTTTTACTTTTGAGGCCGGTGATGCATTGTTCCTTTGCCATTAATTTTATAATATCGTTGCCCCTCCTTTTCAAAAGGCTGACAAAGGTATTGCCCCTCAAGTGGTAAGGTTAACGGTGTTTAGGAGTGGTAATTTTGGTTATTGAGACAAATGATACTATTGCCCCTACGAAGATATTGCCTCTCAAGTGATAGGATTAGTGGCATTTAGGAGTGATAATTTTTGATACGACCTCCTGTAACCCTGGCTCGAATTCGATACAAAGGTCGTATGTTCGAATTGAATATAAACATATTTAGATTAGATCAAGTTAACCTGTTAAATATGGTAAATAAATAAGCCAAGTTACAAGAGACTTGCTAACTTAAAATTGATTCATAATTGATTTAATTATTAAAATAATTAATCTTCAAACTTATTTATCTAAGTTAATATTATTTTTTAGTTAATTATTATTTAATATATTTTATAATATATTTATCTTTTTTATTGAATAAAAAATTTTGATTTATAATTTTTAATATATAATTATTTTTTAAATGAATCGGTATTAAAGATGCTACTAAAGCTATGTGTATTATAGGTTATAAAATTATATGGATCTTAATTATGGATTGGACATTAAATAAGTTACATGGATTTTATAATATAACCTATAATATATGAATCAAGAATAGCTTTAAATTTCTCATCTGACTTATTCTTTGAAACGGCTCATTGTCACGCGTTACCTCTCTACTATTCCTGACCGACTAGGCAACGGCGCTTGCCATCTCGGATCAGACGGTCCAAGAAAGCCAGATTGGTGACCAACACGGGTTACAGCGGTTAAATTACCGTAATAAAGCCTTCGTTTCGATATGTCAACGGTTCTGATTTAATTTTCTCCTTCGAGGAAAAAAAAAACCATAGCATTAATGAAGCACCCTGGCAATTTCCCCAAAGGCCATGAATGTCACATCATTCGGTAACTTTCACACGTCTCCAAACTTTTCCCACGGCGTCGGCTTCCTCAAAGTGCATTTCACGATCAATACAACGTCGCGTGCCATTTGCAAGAGGGTCCACCAATCCTATGGTCGGTGATCCAATCAGCCAACCACATAATTAAACTGCACCCATCAAAACACACACTGCCACGCACTAAGCCAACTATACCGGGACCCACACAGCACCACCGTGTGCGGCGTGCCCCGATAAACGCGTGGGTTAAGTTTTCCAAACCCACTCCATTGACTTCCCGCCTAAGAAACAGGGGGCTTGGTCCCTCCTCTTACCGTCATCGACCGGAGGATAGAGAGATGAGAAGAAGAATCCCGGCCTCCGGCTCTGCTCCGCCGCCCCAACCGACCTAGACCCCCCAACCTCCGATGGCTCTCTACCGTCGGATACTCTTACCCGATCCTCCCCCCTGTCCCCCCTTGGATAAAGATAAAGGCCGCTGTAAGAAAGGCGACATCGCCGACCCCAAGGACGACGACCACCTCTTCAAAGTCCTCGTCATCGCCATCCCCATCATCGTCTCCGTTATCTTCCTCTGCCTCACTTACTACGCCGTCCTCCGCCGCCGGCGGAGCCGCCGCCACCCTCTTCTCCCCACTGCCGCCGTCCCCGCCGGTGACGGCGCCGCATCCCCCCCGTCCGACGACGACGACGGGCCCTCCGAGGACGGAGAGGGGCTCCACCACGTGTGGTACATCCGGACTGCCGGGCTGGATGAGGCGACGATTGAGTCCATCGCCGTCGTCGAATACAAGGCTGCCGGCGGGCTTCTCGGCGCCACGGACTGCTCGGTGTGCCTCGGGGAGTTCGAGGATGGGGATCTCGTCCGGCTGCTCCCAAAGTGCGGCCACGGCTTCCACATCCATTGCATCGATACCTGGCTCCGGGCCCATGTCAACTGCCCCGTTTGCCGGGCCCACATCATCGATCCGCCGGTGGAGCTTGCCGGCGCCGCTCCTCCTCATCCTCCCGCCGCCACAACTGCAGGTACTATCTCGGTCGACCACTTGAGTCCCTCGGCTGCTGTGGACAATCCCCAGACTGGAATCCAAGCACTGGAGAACGATATTGGGGTGCAGGACGTGGAAGAAGAGATTAGAGGGATGGAGAATGGAACTGGAGTTGGAATTTGGATTGACCAGTTGCCGGAAAGTTCGGAGCTTCGCGTGCCGAGCGATTTGGGGGAAGATGGGTTGCAGCCGGTTCGCAGGTCGGTTTCGTTGGACTCGCCGTTCTTGGGTATTCTTCCCATCGGAGAGGAGCTGGAAGAGAACTCTGCGGAGGAGGGAAAAGATCCCAACTTTGGGGAAGAGCAGAGAAGTAAGAACAGGAGAAAGCAAGGAAATTCATCAAAAAGGATTTCCTTGAAGAAGGATGGTTCAGCAATAGAAAGATCTCTGTCGAGCAGCGGCTGGGGGTTCTCGAGGGCCAAGAACTCAATCCCCCCCATGTGATGCTGGATATAGGTGGTTGCTTTAGTTTGGTTCCACTATAATAATGTCCTTTTGAACTTGTAGTATCTGTGAATCTTGAATATGGATAGTTTTTTCAGCGATTTGGAAGCCGCTCGCTGCTGTTCTGGGATGGTGAGGAAGGTTAAAAACTCGAACTTTTTTTCATGTCACGGACGCTAGTCAGTTCAAACTTATATAACAAATATAACTTAGCTCTCTTATAAAATGGATGTGTAACTAAAGGAGCCTTATCACTGTTTCAGTTTGGTCAATGAAAAGTATATTGCAGGAGAAATGAGTGTTTATTTCTCTATCTAATTTCTCTATCTTTTCCTCTCTTTTCTTTCTGGTATTAGATCCAACTATATTTATTTTCCTTGTTTACTGGTTGCCTTAGTTGCAATATATAATCAGGGATGTAATTTTGGAAAAACATGATTATATGGTTTATGGTTTTGATACATTCGTGCAGACAACTTAATATTCTTACAGCAATGGTTTTTAATATCTGAAAATCTTATTGGCACGATTCTGTTCTTGTAGTTGCTTGCTGTGTTTGTTACTGATCACAGTCTGTTCTGGTAAACTTCACCTTACCTGGAAATAGATTTCGTGTGTTTCTTTCTGTTGACAGTAGATAAGATCAGTTCATTAACATGGAAGCACCCTGCAACATAAGATTTGAGGTAGTGTATTTTTTGTATAGCCTCATCAACTGAATTCTCTGTTCAGCAGAGAGGGAGTTATCATGATTCAATCAAGGAAGTTATCATGATTCAATATCTTTGATTATGTAGACTGAAAATGGGCAGAGTTAAATCTTGTGCTATGGTTCATCTTGTTGTGGCATTAGATGCTGACAGAAATTATCATTTTGTTTCCAAGCATTAGGTGGTAGTGGTGAAGAGTGCACAAACATATTGGTTACAGTTCAGGAGTATCCTGTCCATCTAGTTGTATGTTTTTGGGCGTGGAACAATTGTTTTCAAAACTAGCCTTCTGATGTAGAAAAGATCAAATTGCTCCAATCTATAAATCTATATGTTCTAAAATTATTTTCAGATCCTAATATTTATATTAAAATTTATTTGTTCTGTAGAATTTTATACAGGAAACTCTGCGCAGGACAAATCCATGCACTCAGAAAAAAATACTTATTCTGGAGGTGATCTCTCTTGCCTAGATACAAAAAAGAGGATTTAACTTATTAATGCATCTTAAGAACTGTACCCTCTTTTTTTCCCTCATTTTTTAGTTAAAGACATAAAAAGGAATGTAGAATAGGACTTCTCTCTAAATAAGACCACTGCTTACCTTTTCCTTCCTGGACCCTACAATTACTTGAGGATTTAACTTTTGGGATGAAGGTTAGGAATGGATCAACATAATGTTTAGGAGCTAGGACTCAATCATGGCTGTTATTTTTCATTCAAGTGCTAGATCTTGTACTTTCTTCTTATCTGGATCTTCAATGGTTGGATCGTTCTTGAATGATTGGATTATCCCTGACCAAGATGTTACCTGAAATCTTAACTATTAGATATTTGGAGGTAATAACTCAACCAAGATAAACACCTCGTCTGCAAGATTCCAGTTGGGGAATAAGTGCATTCATCAATCTCAGTTGATCTCCAGTGAGTCATGCTTTAGTCATTAGATCTTTGACTATCAAACCTTCTATTTTCCATATAACTGATTAATGTGCAATCATGTTTGGGTTTTCACTCTTAGAATTGTGAGAATCTTGTGAAGCATGTGTCTATATGGTCAAATGGAGAATCCTTGCTACAACCATGTGGTTGAATCAATCTATCCAGCTCTAATTCCCCTTCTTCTAGGATAATTGGGTTAACTGGATTTGCAAAATTGTAGGATCTAATTTAATTTCAGATAAAAATTTTTATATTGAATTTTGAAAAGTTGTTTCAGATATTGTACAGAAACTTCAGATGTGAAAGAATGTGCATCTATGGCCAAACATATACTTGTTTTGGAAGCAAATTCTCAACCTCAAAAAGAAGAAGAAGAAGAAGAGAATGGATGAAGAGATTTTTTGCCTATCCATAATTACCTAGCATACACCATACTCTGAATCTCAGCTTAAAAAGGTTAATTTGGACCATAATGAATGGGTTTTGGATGGTACCAAACTTGAATTTACTTGTAAATTTGGTCTTGGTTACTTTGGGTCATTTTCATCAGTTTTGACTGAAACAAAATATTTAGGTTTGATTTGGTTTCAATTAGTTCTGATGAAAGTTTGCAAAGGTTAACCATTTATTAAGTTTTGAATCGCTGATTAGTTTTCCAATTTCTTTGCATTGACGGATCCATTATGCAAATTCTTGCTTCGGTTTCGAAGGTTTAAGAGGGAGATTTTAGATGCCTGTAGGTTGAGATTCCTCTTCACTGGATGGCATGCTGTCATCATTGGACATGGGAGGCAGATTCATGATAAAAGTTTGAGATGATCGAGTCGAAGCTATTGGTCAAGTCGTACGCTCCATGAGCTAGATGATCTTCTCGTCCAATTCGCTAAGATAAGTCCTCACGTCATCATCCACCAAGCAGAAGTCATTCTCATCTTTTTTTTTTTTTCCTCTTTGATGTGCTTGGAGAATCAAAATCTTTTCTATTGTCCACGAGTATTTTATCAAGTCTAGACCACAGGCTAAAGTCTGGGTAGAGTGATCCGATTTAAGAGACAAGGAAGATATTCTTTCAGGAAAAAGACTTGCTACCACACCCTTTAATGCAGTAAACATGCATTAATTTTACAAATTAATTATTCATATGTGCCGACAAACGTATAATATGCAATAAAATTTATTGAATCATTGCATGCATATCAATATGCATGGGTAATCAATCGGCATGACCTATGCATATTTTTTGCTATACTGAAAGGTAATGCAGAAAGGCTTTTCGATCTTGCAACCCACTAAACTAGAGCCTCTCAAAGAAAATAATATAAAATATAGAAAATTGTGAAAGTAAAGGTATAAGGTTTTTTGGCTTTCCCTATTGGAATGACAAAATTGATTGTTATGCCTCCTATCTACATTGAGGTCCAAGTCCCTAAATTTGAATCGGGTTCCTCTACCAATTAAATGAAATTAAATTGTTTTAAAACAATAAAGGGTTATATTCAAATGAAATTCATTTTGGAGGTAGATCCCGATTTATACATCATTTTTTTCTCCTTTTCACACTGCTTAGTTTTTCTTGTATCGAAGGTCTGATCAAAGTGTTAAAAAAAAGTGTTACCTGAAATGAACTTCTATGTTGACCAACTTGTTTTGAGCCCAAAATATTATTAAACCTCTAACCTCTACTTCAGTGGGGTGTAACAAATCCCTTTGGATCCAGAGCTTTTAATGTTGTCGGACATGTTGAAAATAGAAGGGGCCAGGTGAGAAACTTTTGATTGCCCAAAGTTTGACAAAGAGAAAAAGCCCATGATGTGGCATTTTCGGCTTCCGAGCCTCATCCAAGCCCAGTTAAAATAGCCAATTCCACACAATGAGCCTAGTGATCCTTCTTGATTAGTTTTATATCTATCATTTCTAAGTTTCCAATCTCTTCTCTATCCTTATTTAGGAGCAATTATACTATGAGATCAATCCACAGTCGGAGAAAGCATGTTATAACCAGGATTATAGAAGATTTATCTATAGCTAGAGGTGAATTGGAGGATGTAAGATCAGTTATCTGTGACCACAGGAAGTTCTCTTGCTTTTTATTAGCACTACTTTTGACTGGAATTGTTTTGCAAGAACTACATTCTTCTCACATGGACCATCAAGATTCTGCCATCTAGTGGCCTCCAGCTGATGTTCTTGACCATAAATCTTGTAATATCCTCTTTATGACAAGGATAGCACCAGCAACAATTAAGTGAAACCCTCCAATGGCTGATGCAATTGGTCTTCCATGTCCCCAAGTTCTTATCCTAGAAATACTAAAACCATATGTAGAAAATTGGAAGATAGGTTAGGGAGATTTTAGAGGTATAAGAGGAACCTCTGCTAGGGGTGATGCTGTGCTGGCATGGCATTTTCTGCCGTTTTTTTTTTTTTCTATTACCTCTCTTTTTTCCATTCTTCTCTTGTTTTTGCTGTTCTTTCACCTTCTTAATGTAAAGAAACTAGATAAGCTTCCCATCCTTCCTCTTTCCCCCTTCTCTCTCTCTAAAAAGAAAAGAGAAAAGAAAATAAATAAAGAAAGAAAGAGCAGATTAAAATCTGGACCTTGTGGAATGGATATGACTCATCTCTTGGATATTTAACAGTGGGAATGGTTGAGTTTCTTGTTTTCGAATTTTTAATTTATTTATATTTTGTTATGATATGTTACTTAAGCAAGTGAGGTGCTCCTTTTGGGATGCCTGAAACTTTAGACTGCATCTGCTCCTTCATGGAAAGTGCTACATCTGCCAGCAGTTGAACTTCACATTTCAATGATATTAATTACATGACAACTGGAGTAATTAAGGTGAAATTGTACATCAAGCACTACCCCTTCTTCAAGTACAGTGTCAAATGCCACTTGCCACAGACCAAATCTTTTCGTCTATGGTTATAGAGTCCAAAAGTGGATCAATTTTTTTTGATAAATGAATGCTATATTCCCCTGTCAATGCTTCAGCTTTCCTCTCTGAACCACCAAAGCATTAGGGGACAAAATCATTGTCAAACTGTTCACTATTTTGGTGCTTCCAAAGTAGTGGGCCATATCTAATCTGACAAAACTACTAGCTGCAGAGTTTTCATCAGTTATATTTGTCATTGGAATATGTTAAAGTTGTCAGCTTTTCAAGTACTTCCCTGCTCCTCCGCCATTTCACTTTTACGCAATCATTTTTGGACATCACATACATACATACAATAATTAGCCAGTTGTTAAATGTTTCTAGGCTTTATGGGTAATATTATTTTCATATTTTATGCATCAAATTTCAAATACTTCGAACATAAATATTTAATTTTTTTATATAAAATAAAGAATTCCATCATTTCATTTCACCTTAATACGAGGATAAAAAGAGTTTCAAAATGCATCACTTGAAATAATAAAACGGTGATAAAATGGTTTTATATTCTATTAGGACCTGAAATTATGTTGTAAAATACTTAAATACGTTTTAATAATTTTTAACCGACGCACAGCTCTTACTTTCGGATATGAAATCACTTGCAAAGAAAATTACTAAAAAAATGCAGAACTTTTTTAATTTTGGTTCCCGTTTCTAAGAACAGATATTGCACCAGCTGGATCTCGCAGCTAAATCATACTTGTTTGCTAGATATATTTCCTTACAACATTATAATAATTTCTGAAGTTTCTAATCATCGTGTGAATTAAAATGATAACATGTTCCTTTTTAATGGGTTATCTTTACAATCATAATGCCATCGATACTCTTGACCTCAAGCTGCTTAGCCTGTCGGACGGGGCAAGCTGCTTAGCCTGTCGGATGGGGCATTGTCGCCGTACTGCCTCTGTGGTGGAGTTGGTGGGCTTGACGTTGTCATAGGGGCAGGGTTATGTAACCAAGGAAAAAAAATCGAATGATTGCTGTCAAAAAAAGCTTTGAAGCTTGATGTGAACCATTTAAAGTGGATGAGAACACGATGTAGTTAAGATATTAAGTATGAAGCCGACGGCTGATGTGAACAGGACCAAGCTCATAGAGGTATCCATTATCACTGGCCATGGTTCAAGCAGGCACTGTCTAATTTTCTGAACATTTCTTCCTCTTTGGAAAGTGTTGGAAGTGATATATTATTGTAAAAGTAAATGTAAAAACCTAATGGTTTGAGGGTATATTTAGTTCATTGGCAGTATTATATTGGATCCAATTCTATGATCGAAAGAGTAAGGAATGAATTAATAAATCATCATTTTATCGATATCTTGAATCAGAAAATATGAGATTATCAATCCCATTCTATTCCTTATATTCTGAATTCACTGGGATGGAATTAGCAAATTGATCCCATCTTAATTCCATTGGTAATTCAAACACACTCTTAGCCTATGGTACTGTATTGTTCAAGCAGGCATTGGCTAGTGGTCTTGCAGGACCACATTTTACTGCAAGACTTTCTGACATACTGCTTCAAACTCATGGAGTTTGCCTTGGGAAGATGGCCAAACAATGTAGAATGTTGCAAGCTCACTACAGGGAAATATAAAGGTGAGAGATATGGTACAGCATTCTAGGAATGAGAGACTTAGAACAGCGACCATTATTCTGTCCATACATGAACTGAAAAACGAGATAAAAAGGCCTCATGGTGGAGTTGTCAACATTCAAAATGGAAGGTAGTGAATTAGATGAAGAAAGCTATCAAAGGCCTCAAGCATTTTTTTTAAGTATTCAAAGTGAAACGTACAATGATTCCAACTGCATGAGAGTAGTTCAGATAAAGATGGGTTGATGGTTTATTGCTTGATGAAAAGGGGAAAACACTTCAAGGTTGTGACTAGATCAAGTGTGACTAGATGTACAACAAAGCTTTCTTGGTTAGGTCTTTGGTTACAATTTCCAAGTTCATAATTTTCTCATCCTATCATCTTATAATTTTCAATTTCCTCTTTTAATAACCATGAACTTCATTTAAAAACTCAAAAGTCTTAAATTTTTCAAAATTTTGAATTAAGGAAGAGGAAGAAATGCAGAAACCTACAAGTGCAACATGAGTGGAAGAGAGGAAGGCCCATACATAACCTATATCAATTCCTAAGGATTTAGGTGCTGGAAAATAGCTAAAGGAGTATTTTTCAGATGCCATTCACCATAAAATGTGTGCTTGTAACACTACGAGACACTACGAATAATTTTTGGCCTTCCCTGTGTATACAAGCCCATAGGCTATAGGTCCAAACATAATTTAAACATGGTGTGTATATCCATCATGACCATAAACCAGGGCTTGTTCCTACTATTTGGAGTCAGCTTTATGAATCTCCATTCTCTGAGCATTCTTTTTTTTTATTTTCCCTCATCCCATGTGTTTAATAAATCTATCACATATATAGGTATGCATATATGTGTGTTGTGCTTTTAAGAAACCATATTTCATTTCAATTATTAAATACTCCATTAAAAACTCAGTTGCAATTTTTAGTTTAAATTATGGTTCTCCCGTTAAACAAGTAGAAATGTTTCTGAAGTAAATCTAAATAAATTAACAGATAACATGGCATCTAAATCATATGCATATAATTATGAAAATTTCGTTATTGTCAGTATTTCATTGAACGGCAAGTTCATGAAGAAGTGTACAAAAACTTCTTTCAATGCTGTTGGCTATTCTGACAGCACCAACTCCTTCCATTTATGGTTTCACTCTGCTTTAATAACAATCGTAATGAATGAAATTAAAGCAAGCAGTGTAATCCGGAAATTCTCGAAAGCAGAACGCAAATACCTGGGAGCAATATAGCATGATGTGTCTGGTTCCAGAACAACAGACCTCAAGGCTCATGCAATCTGGGAGTAGGATGTCTTGATTATGTCTGTGTTTACATAGTTTTGAAGATGTTTGATGCCATTTGCTACCAAGTTGTTAGCACCTCAAGAAATGACTCATTTATATCTTAACCTGGCAGTAGGAAATATTCAGGCTATCTTGCCAGTTGAAAAGGTAATTTTCATTCATCACTTACTTCACATCAGAAAGAATTTCCTGGTTATTTTTAATCAAAAGAAACCTTCTATCTAGATGATTTATAATAAAACGAGGATGCGAAGGAACCATGTCGCCATCCTAGATTTATAGGGTAAAGCTAGTTTCATAATTTATTTATTTCACTGTTTGATGGCAGTGCATTCTAGTTTTCCCTTGGAATTTTCTTAGGACAACATATTAGTCATACGCAACTTCACCATGGACTTCTTCTTTGAGAAGCAACTTCAGCATGCACTTCACCTCCACTACTTGAACAGTACAGCAGAATCAATAATGCATTAGAAATATCATGTTAAGTGTTGACGCCAGATCACCGCCCTCGAGCATCCACGAGCATCCGGTTGCCTCCTCCAGCGAGCTTCTCGCGCCTGCGGGCCTGCAAACAAGTCCCGGGGGCCGGATATTCCGGCGGGGACCCTCCGACGCTCAAGTCAGTGCTCTGGGCAATGGCCGTGAGCTTGAGGAAACTCGAAAGAGGGAAGAAGAGAGGGGCATAGAGCTGTGCTCTCTGTGGGAAAGAATGAGCGTAAAGAGTGTAGTGAGTTCTCAGTTACCTCTTCTTTTTTTGGTCGGGGTCCTTCTTACCCTTTTATGGATGCCTAGAGTCCGTGGGCTTGGGGTGTTATCACTTATCAGAACATTAATTGGTGGCAGCACAGTGGAGCTTACCTCCACATGACGTGTCAAGCTGCAGGCCGTGTCCTGTAAGAGTAGGTGGTTGCAGGGCATGGCTGATCGTTACGGCGCCTGCCAGATATGTCCCTATGTCACCTTTTTGGTTGTCCTATGCAGACAGTGATGGGTGATAAAGTTAGTCGTGTGGGTCCCAAGGTACAGCCGTTGAGGAGGGAAATGATGTTGAGTTGAAGCCAACTATCCCTCGTAGAGCATTTGATTATAGAGTGCTTGTGTGGATGGGCTTCATGCAATGTTCACCTGCATGGAACTATTCACTTGCATGGCATTGTTCACGGCCCAAGGGAGCTTGGCAGTTGCAGGTCCGAGGCTAAGCAAGAGTTGAGGCCGAGAGGAGCAACATGGCAACCATAAATGCCTTTATAAGGGGAGAGAATAAGACAATAATTCCTTAGAGCAAGTGGGTGTATGTGGCTTTATAAGGCCATAAATGCCTTGGTGTGAGAGATATGTTGAAGGGCCCTCAGAGGCCAAAGCAGGCTTGGAGGTTTGGCCTTGAGGGGTCGGCCCTGGAGGGTTCGGCCCTAGAGGGGTCGGCCCTAAAGTTTAGAAGAAAGCCAAGGCGAGATACCCGCGACACTTCATTTCAATTAAATGCTCTTCAAGCCATTATGATCATTTCTGCACCATTAAAGGCTCGACATTAATGACGAAAGGTGGCCTTTGGGAAACCCACGCACATAATGTGACCCTTTCTCCCTCTTATTCTCTTTCTTCATTATGAGAGCAATGTCATGGATGGATGTTGGGAGCTGAGGCCAAAGGGGGCTCCATCGGTTTCCTTCTTTTACAGTTTCTAACGGACATCAGATGCCCCCTCGCCCCTAAGACGAAGCGGGCCCACCCCAGCAAGGTGAAAGGGGCGTCACCTCCCAAGTGGCTGATTCTCGCCTGACTTTAGGCCTTTAACTTTTGACATGAAGTTTGGATGTGGGTTCTCATCCAGGCAAAGTGCCAATGAAGCCGCAATGATGCTCTTGAGATAAAGGGAGCCGTTGAGGCTACAATAATGCCGCGGAGGCAGAGATCAAGCCGCTGAGGCTGTAATAAGGCCATCCGCTGAGGCTGTAATAAGGCCATCGAGGCTAAAATAAGATGGCCAAAGCGGAAATAAAGCCGCGGGGGCTGCAATAAATTGCCTTTATGTATTTGATATCAACGTTGGAGTCAGTTTTTGGCTTTTGATGCCGAGTTGGTCTCAGGCTTGAGTGTCGATGGTTCATCGGGCTTGTTGTTGAGAGCCGATGGTTCGTCGCTCTGCCAGTAATACCCGGGCTTATGGTGCCGGCGCTTGGGGCCGGCCGAGGCCTTCCCTGCTGGACCTGAGCTTTTTGTGCCGACCGGGGTCAGGCTTTAGTTGTTGAGAGCCGATGGTACATCGCTCTGCCAATGGCATACTGGGCTTCGTGCCTGGCTGGCCCAGGGCTTTTTGTGCCGACCGGGGTCGGGCTTTAGTTGTTGAGAGCCAATGGTACATCGTCTGCCAGTGGTACATTGGGCTTCATGCTTGGTTGGCCCAGGGCTTTTTGTGCCGACCGAGGTTGGGCTTTAGTTGTTGAGAGCCGATGGTACATCGCTCTGCCAGTGGTACACTGGGCTTCATGCCTGGCTGGCCCAGGGCTTTTTGTGCCGACTGGGGTTGGGCTTTAGTTGTTGAGAGCCGATAGTACATTGCTCTACCAATGGTACACTGGGCTTCGTGCCTGGCTGGCCCAGGGCTTTTTGTGCCGACCAGGGTCGGGCTTTAGTTATTGAGAGCCGATGGTACATCGCTCTGCCAGTGGTACACTGGGCTTCGTGCCTGGCTGGCCCAGGGCTTTTTGTGCCGACCGGGGTCAGGCTTTAGTTGTTGAGAGCCGATGGTACATCGCTCTGCCAGTAGTATACTGGGCTTCATGCCTGGCTGGCCCAGGGCTTTTTGTGCCGACCAGGGTCGGGCTTTAGTTGTTGAGAGCCGATGGTACATCGTTCTGCCAGTAGTGCACTGGGCTTCATGCCTAGCTGGCCCAGGGCTTTTTGTGCCGACCGGGATCGGGCTTTAGTTGTTGAGAGCGGATGGTACATCGCTCTGTCAGTGGTACACTGGGCTTCATGCCTGGCTAGCCCAGGGCTTTTTGTGCCGACCGGGGTCGGGCTTTAGTTGTTGAGAGCTGATGGTACATCGCTCTGCTAGTGCTACACTGGGCTTCGTGCCTGGCTAGCCCAGGGCTTTTTAGACGCCAAAGCGAGGTTGGCCTTGGATGTTGATGCAAGGTAGATCTTCCCTGCATGACATTTTTAAGTATTAATGAAAGAAAACTGCTATAAGTGCAATGCACTTAGCTCTTGTAGCTCCCATGTTTTTCTTTTGCGGGTATGAGCACTTCCGTCCGCTGGTGATTTGCCCCCCAGGGAATCATGTTAGTTGGATTGGAGGTGTCGTTGCCCTTACTTGGGCCTTCCCTCGCATTGGAGGCTAGGACGAGATGGCTGTGGCCGGGAAGAAGCTATAAACCGGGACAAAGCTGGAGGCCATTGAGGAAAGCCTCGACAGTTGGCGGTCGTTGAAGACGAGTGGCTGGGAGAGTCCATCGAGGACATTGCTGAGAGTTGATATCAGCGGAGTAAAAAGGCCGACGGAGTTGTTAAGAGGGCTCTTTGCCTAGCTCTTTCCTTGAAGAGATTGATTGCCCTCGGTGCTGAAGCTTGAGAGCAGCTAGAATGAAATCCGTAAAAGGTTCTGGGCTCAGTTTGGCTTTTGGGTGTAACAAAGAGGAGAGAGAGGAAAGTTGGAGTCAACAGTCAAAGCCTTTTGTCCTCATCTTCCTTCTTGCATTAATTGCAACAACACCTCTCGGCTTACTTCCATTTGAAATGCCCACAAATGCTTGAGGTGACGGATAATGTCTCAAGTTTATCCCTTTTGGAAATTACTCTGCTACCCATGTCGCAGTCCACCTCTGGCTGATTGTTGAGCCTTTGAGTGAGCTCTTCCAGCTGCCGATGTTATTCATCCAGATGCTTCCTCATCTAAGCACCAGATAATTGAGGGAAGGAGTGGCTGCTTGAGTAGGGGGTAGGAGACTGCAGTCTCTTGAAAGCTTCACGATGGTGGTGCTTAGATGGCGCATGATAGTGATAACTTCTCCCTGAAGAGACTTTCTGCAGATGAATCGTTGACTAACGAGTGCAGCTATCACGAGCGATGTGAGAAACTTGGGCTGCTGCTGAGCAGCCACCGAACGTTGCTTCTGCAGTTCATGAACTGCTACATTCAAGACTTGAACTTGTTGATTGAAGATGACCAGCTGGTTAATTAGAGCAGCTGAGGTTGGTGGTAAAGGAGCAGAGAGGGTGGCCTTTTGCTGCCTAGTGCGATGTGGATGCCCCCCAGCACGATTAGTGAGAACCTTCGGCATGCGCATCACCACCATAGCTATCTTAGAGGGGACGGAGACTTATAGCTTAAGGAGACAGAGCTTTCCTTCCCTCCGTGCGTGCTCCCCCTACTTGGTGCACCAATCTGTTGACGCCAGATCACCGCCCTCGAGCATCCGTGAGCATCCGATTGCCTCCTCCAGCGAACTCCTCGCGCCTGCGGGCCTGCAAACAAGTCCCGAAGGCCGAAGATTCTGGCGGGGACCCTTCGATGCTCAAGTCAGTGCTCTGGACAACGGCCGTGAGCTTGAGGAAGCTCGAAAGAGGAAAGAAGAGAGGGGCATAGAGCCGTGCTCTCTGTGGAAAAGAATGAAGTGTAGTGAGTTCTCAGTTACCTCTTCTTTTTTGGTCGGGGTCCTTCTTACCCTTTTCATGGATGCCTAGAGTCCGTGGGCTTGGGGCGTTATCACTTGTCAGAACAGTAATTGGTGGCAGCATAGTGGAGCTTACCTCCACATGACGTGTCAAGCTGCAGGCCATATCCTGTCAGAGTAGGTGGTTGCAGGGCATGGCTGATCGTTACGGCGCCTGCCAGATATGTCCCCTACGTCACCTTTTTAGTTATCCTATGCGGATAGTGATGGGTGATAAAGTTAGTCGTGTGGGTCCCAAGGTACAGCCGTTGAGGGGGAAAATGATGTTGAGTTGAAGCCAACTATCCCTCGTAGAGCATTTGATTATAGAGTGCTTGTGTGGATGGGCTTCAGAAAAGACCGAGGGTGAATACTTGCATGACACTGTTCACGGCCCAAGGGAGCTTGGCGGTTGCAGGTCCAGGCTAAGCAAGAGTTGAGGCCGAGAGGAGCAATGCGGCAACCATAATGCCTTTATAAGGGAGAGAATAAGATAATAAATGCCTTAGAGCAAGTGGGTATATGTGGCTTTATGAGGCCATAAATGCCTTGGTGTGAGAGATGTAACCGAAGGGCCCTCGGAGGCTAAAGCGGGCTTAGAGGTTTGGCCTTGAGGGGTCGGCCCTTGAGTTTAGAAGGAAGCCAAGGCGAGATGCCCGCGACACTTCATTCCATTAAATGCTCTTCAAGCCATTATGACCATTTTGCACCATTAAAGGCTCCAGTCCATTGACTTGACCGACATTAATGATGAAAGGTGGCCTTTGGGAAGCCCACGCTTTCTTCCTCTTATTCTCTTTCTTCATTATGAGAGCAATGTCGTGGATGGATGTTGAGAGCTGAGGCCAAAGGGGCTCCGTCAGTTTCCTTCCTTCACGGCTCGGCGTTGGATCAGCCACATCATTAAGCTTCGATAATAGTTTGGATCTAAATGTCAAACTTAGAATAAAAATCTTATAGAATCATTCAAGCAAAGAACAATGCTAAAGGCCCGTGACCTGGAGAAGAAAATGAAGGCTTGAATATTTTTGAAGCCAGTAATTGACCAAAAGAGCTAGCATTGGAAGCTACTATAGTGGACCATCATTCTCGTTATCTAGCTTGTGGATGTATGCTAGAATATGTTCAACAACAGCTGATCCCTCCAATTAAGCTTGACTTTATGACCCCTATGGTTTGTCTGCTTTCTGCACTGAACTTTCTCTAATCTTCTTCTTTCTTCTTCCTTTTTTTTAAAAAAAAAATTGATTTAGAAGTGAGCATGCCTGAGGAGACGTACTTATATTATTGTCTCTTTTGTTTTGTACTGTTAGAGGGGACCATGACTCTGCATCAAATGTGTATGCCCACAGGCTGTACCACACATAACTTATTCATGATCTAGCTGATAATTGATCTCCTCATTTGCTAAGCTAATTGCTCTCTAATGGTGTAGTATTGTGGTCTCTGGCATCTATTCTGGCTCTTCACCATGGCTACCTGAACATACCTACTTAAAACAAACATATAAACAAGTAAGGCTTTCTGAGTTATGTTCTTAAGCTGCAAGGCTAGAGTTTGAATTGCTATACATGGGGTTCTGTTGAAAATTTTTGCATTTCTCCTCCTTTAAAACCGTATATACTTTCCAAACCCCCCCCCCCCCCCCCCCCCCCCCCCCCCCCCCAAAAAAAAAAAAAAGAAAAAAAAAAGAAGACATCCATTTTTTCTATCATTTAAAAAAAATACTGACACTGGTTGGTAGGAAATGTTGGACAAAAAAAGCTAAGTTTAAAAGAACTGCATTGTGAGGGTATAAAGACTACCTGTTTTACTCCATGTAACACTTTGTCTGCAAGTTAAAACATCACATGGTTTTCAAAAACCAAGAATTTGATGTTTATTTTTGAAAGCCATGAAAAATCATAAATTATTATTTAATGCAATGCATTATAACCTCTCCTACCCTTCACAATTATTAAGTTTGATTTAGAAATCTGTGTTGATGTTGGTTTATCCTTTGTCATACAATACCGTAACATACTCCATGGGCAGAATTAAGCCTACTTTTGATTCACCAGCTAGTTTAACTGAATTCCTTCCCCTCACTTATGAGACATCAATTATAAATTCTAACCCATATACAACTGAAGATTTTGCACATCCATATTTCATTTGGCATGAATACTTTCTTCCTTAAGAAGCTTTCTCCATGGAAGAATGGCAAGTATAATGATATTGATTTGAAGCAATATATTTTATATGCATAACTTTTTCCACTAAGCCAAGAAATTTCTACAATTTAATTGGCAGAACTGTCTCCAAATTCATTGTTAAGATAAACCTCATTTAAATACCAGTCGTGTACAACTGATCATTATAATAAAAAATATATACTTTTGATATGAATAATGAATGGATCGAGTTCAAGTTTTTAAATTCCATTAGCTAACTGATATAAGAGTGGAACATTATGTGCCTTTATTTAATCTAAAACTGTTTTATTCTTGTCTTGTTGCTTCTTTTAGTTGGAAAATCGTTCCTGTGAACACAATGATTTGACACATTAGGCATAGAGTCAAGAGAAAGGGAGCAATGAATTCAAGCCCATTTCTCACGCAATGTAATTGGAGGCTGGCCAGGCGAATGCATCAAATTGTTGTTATCTAAAGCCCCATACATAAGAGTTCTTTGGCTGAGAGAGAAGATACCTCGGATTGAGAATAAGCAAAAACAGGTGCAGCCAAATATCTGAAGAGAATAATCAAGAGGTAAACAGACATCTTTAATTTTCTTCCAGACCTCGAAGTTGTAATATTCCTATCATTCAGATACTCAAGATCCAATTGATGTACCAGTTCTTGGCTTTTTTCTCCAGGTGTCTGGATCACTTATCTCTGAATTCTTTTCAAATTGCACTGGTGCAGTTTGTGTCAAGGCACTCGATTCTCTTTAGAATCTTGAGAATTCTTGAGGACCACTTTAAATCTTCCCCCTTTTTTTAAAATCATATTATTAAATGTTTATCTGAGATAACTCCATTATTGGATTTTTGTACTTGTAAAATATCAAATGATCACTTCAAGTCACATGCTATCTCTGTAACTTAATAGAATAAGGTATAACTATGTTATGATACCATCTTATTGTTTTAGATGGATCTGATCATCACTTATTTCATTGCCAATGCTTCAACACTCCTGGTGGCTTGCTATGATGTTTAGGTAGCCATCTATGATGTTTCTGGCCTAAACTTTTACTTTGTATTCCATGTATCAAATGTTTTCTCGTACTCTGTTAAGGTGCAGAAAGTGAGGAAATAATTGGAGGTGTAATTATGGACAATCTGACAATCATCTTAAATGTAAGGTATATTAGCGACCAGCAGCTTTTACATTTTACCTCTTCACTTCTCAGACTCCTAGAGATCTAGGACTATTTATCCCTATTTTCATGATCTTAAACAGTGTGAAGAGTTTCTCTTCCTGCCATGCCACTTGGTCATCCAGTCATCTCCACAGGAGTCCCATGAACTGCGTGCTATTTTTTTTTTTTTTTTCTCACAAAAAACTTTGCTGATTCGGTTGTGATTGATAGTAGAATAAGACCTGGTTATAGAAAATTTTTGAAACTTGATTGGCCATTCTTCTATTCATAAATCTGGCCTGTTTGTGGATAAGACTCCAAGTTATGAATAAACTTGCTAGAAAAGGATGTCAGAAGGACAAATTTCGGAATCGAAGTTTTTTCCAAGCAGGCTACTTTAATATGTAGTCTACTTAGAGATTATCATAATATTGAATATTGCACCATATTTCACCCCGTAGCTTAATCTTAGAGTGTGATGTGTTTGCTCATGCGCTACAAGGGCAAATGAGCTAGTTGTTCAGATAGGCTTGGCTAACCGTGCTTGAGGCTTCTGCCTTATAGCCATTGACCCAAAAAGATGGCAAGAAACCAAAATGAACCATATAAAACGTCTCTTCTGGTCTATCACTGTGATATGTACACTAAACATTGAAGACCAAAAAAATAGAATAACGAATCAATGAATAAAATCATCATCTGAAACATATGGGGGGCACCATTTGTCCCTTATACTTGGATCGATAACCATTAGAAGGAAGTTCACTCACAAGAACGGTTGGAGCAGCGATCCTCTTCTTTCTCTTTTATTTTTCCTTTCTATGCATTAGTACACTGCAAAACATCCACTTGCAGTATTCTTCCTGTCTTTGTGAAACCACATGATGAGAAGTTGTTCACAAATATTTCGCCTTTTAATCATTCATTTTAAGACCTGGAAAAAGGCATTCTTCACAGGATCTCCTCACCCAATGGCATGACATGGGAAATAGTACTACACTCCAAAGCGTTTTCCTTTATTCAGTGATTTATTTTTCTCCTTTTCCCTTTATTTTGGTTGGTTTAACTCTTTTTGAGTCACATCTAGACCTATGGAATCCCAACGTCAGCACAAAGTTCTCTCTCTTTAATGTCTACCATTCTCATCCCTCGATTAGGTGGCTTTCATTGAAAATGAAACAAGAGATCCCTCCTTATCATGCACCTACTTCATTTCTTTGCACCCCTGCTCCAATCTGTGAACGAGTTCTTTCATAAAAAAATTATCAATTGAAAGGATTCTTTTTGGATCGGCTACGCATGGGCTAATTTTTAGTCATCATAGCGTGCTAGTGTCTCTTCTAGTCAATATAGCTGAGTACTCTTTCGAAGGTCCAGACAGCACGGCATTCAAACCACACTAGCATTCAAGTAAGCAGCAAACAAGATTATTAAAAATATATCAGAACCCAACAGACTTGAACAACATGTCATGGTTAGGACTACATGCAGATTAATTAGATTAGCTAAGACAGGACTCCTCTTGAATCTTCCCAACCATTTGATAGACTGCAGTAGCAATCTCGTCCACCGATGTGTATTGGCAATCATCTTCCACCTGTACCAATCAGAAAACACCCAATAGAAGAGTTTACAAACTATTAAACGGCAACTCATGGAACCAGCAGTAAATGATAGGCATTTAAACAATTGTGAGCTAAGGATACCTTGAGACTAAGGGAGTACAGAACCATTTGCTCGATGGTGGTCACATTGAGGTGAAGCGTAGTGAGCTGCAGGCTCTGCAAGCCCACCATCAACTTGAGCAGCTGCTTGGGTCGCCGTCTCGAGAGGACCTTCAGATTGGCATGGCTGTCCACCATGGTTACCTCGATGTCAGCTATGGCCGACCGGTTCTCAGCCATGACCTCAGTAGCAATGGTGTTGGCCGCGGCGGCGGCGGTGGTTGCAGTGCTATTTGCTCTTTGAGAAGAGCATGATGAGTACTGAGGAAAGGTGAAGAAATCAGCAAACGGAGTTGTGTCAGATCTTTGCTGGAGTCGCTTCTGAGCTTCCAGAGATTGAAGAAGTTGCTCGAGCTCCTTGACATAATTTATCGCGCCACCAATTATTGAGGCTTGATCACCCTATCCATAAAGAAATCAACAACTTCAGAACTCCAGACCGAGGGAGATTCACAGGAATTAATTGCAAGAAACCATCTTTAGAGATCAAAGTAATAGAGCTTGATTAATTATTGATATGGTTGATCTAAGGCCTAGAACTCTCAAATTTCAAACAGGTGAAACAAGGAGGTACATCTTTCGATGCACTGATGGAGATTGACAACAGCCAAGGCCTTGCTGTAAGAAACCATCACTGGAGATAAGTAATAGAGCTCGACTAGTTTTTCTTGAGATATATAGAGCTTGGCTGGTTAATAATCGATCTTATGCCTCGAATGAACGAACATGTAAAACAAGAAGGTGCATCTTTTCATGCATTGCCGCATGAGATTTTAGATTCTTTGCTGATGTAGAAACTGAAGGGCACAGGCCTTCACCAGCCTTCCTTGCAGAAATGTCACCATGTCTCGGAAAACTATGAATCAAACGCCATACATTTGATTGAGGGTAAGAGAACGCATACAAATTCAAGCCGAAGGAAAAACTAATGCTGGTATAGCCAAAGGCAAGATCTATCATGTTTAAATTGCCAATAGAAAGAAGAAAAAATAGTGAGGGTGAGGTTCAAGTGGAGAAGAAATAATTTCATATCATAATATTTCAAACCCAAGGAGATGGATGGATGAGGAGAGAGGGAGGAGGGGGAAGAGACCCTTTGCACATAAGAGGGAGGCATGAGGGACCGCAGAACGGAGAGGTACTCGTTCATTTGCTTTCGCCGGTTGCGCTCCACCGCAATGTGGGTCATCCTCTGGTTCTCCACCTCCTCCTTGTTCTTGAGACTCTTGGTGCGCCGCCGCTTCCTCCGGCCCCTCACCGCCGCCTCCTGGGGGCCGGTCTCCGATGGCGGCGAGGAATTCACATCCCATTCCTCAAGGTTCTGCACCAAGGAGGAACAAGACGAGTCCCAGTTCCCATACACTCCATCAACCAAGCCCCTCCCTTGGTCTTGCCTTACCCCACCACCACCACCACCACCACCACCACCACCACTACCACCACGACCGCCACCCATCTCATGTCCGAGAACCACCCCCTTCCCTTCCAACCCCCCAAAGCCATAGTTCCATGGTCCTCCTCCCATGGTGTAGAATTCCTTCATGGTGAAACCAAAGGGGTCTTGTGGAAAGACCACCGCATCTAAAGCCATCCGTCGACGTCTCTACCTGCGGAGCTATCTATGGACACCCACCCCAAGAAAAGCTCACAGAGACTCGAAACACACACAGCCCCTACTCGCCTTTCCTCTGTGGGAAGATGAAGAAGAGAGATGGGATTTTAAAGGCATGAGAGAACAAAAACAACACAAGGTTGCCACGTGAGGGCAAGAGGGGGAGGGGGAGGGGGAGGTATAACATGTAACATGGCGATGAGTTGGGCAGTAGCGTGTTTTGTTTGCGTTAGGAGGGCGTGGGGTGATGATAGATTATGGATAAATACAAAGGCTTATAGGAAAGCGGTGTGTTTTTGTTTTCATTCGGCGATAATTCGATCGGATGGCAGGGCCCAAAGCGTAGAGGAAAGGGTGGTAAAAAGGCTTAGGGAAAGAAAAGGCTGACAACAAAAGGAGATGGCAGTAGGGTCAGCGGCTATGCGTCTCTATTAGGGTCTTCTTGACTTGAAGGCAAGGAAGACCAGCATTGGGAGCATGTGTTGGTGTTATATGACCATGAAATGGCCATGTGACCACCATCCCGGAATTGGTCTGGAGCACAGGATCGATCCCTTCTCTTCCCACCTGCCATTTTGTGCTATGAAGAGAAGCCTTTCCCTGGAGTCCTGTCTACTCTCACAGTTCATACATTTCCTCGCATTTTTATTATATAATGCATGAGCCTTGTTTCCATGTTCAGTCAGTCAATCTTTTTAACATTTTAAAATCTTGGGGCAGGAAACGGAGGTGATCAAAGAAAAAATAAATATGCGAAAATATATACGTTTAGCCCTCAAAATCTATTTCGATTCTTAAATTTTTTTTATATAATTTAATTTTTTATATTTTAAAATGTTACATTTCCAATGTTCTGTAACCTAGCTAGGGTTGAAGGTTCTTGCTGGCTTTTTCAAACTAGAAAAACTATATCTTCATTAACTTTTTTTTTTCTTTTCATTTGAGGAGAATAACTTTGTATTTTCGTTACCATCCTATTGCATTTTGAGAACATGAAAGTATCTAAATACGAGTTTGTGATATAATTAACAACAGTTTCTTTTTAGCAGCTATACATTGTTTGCTTTGTCTTTTTATGATGATATATAATAACACATCATGTCCGGAATTTAAGTTTCATAGCTTAACACTAATCCTGCAAAATGTGAATTTATTATTCACAAAGTATATACGTTTTCGTGCTCCCTTCCTTTCTTTTGTTGAATCAACTTGGTTGATATCTCTTCGTTCCTCCTTGGCAAATAGGCAATTTACCATTGGTTGCAGAAGGGAAGAAGAAGAAGCAAAGATATATACTGTTAACTAAAATCACCAAATCACTGCCAGGGGAAAAAAAATAAAATCAAATTCTGAATCACAAAAAAAGATTTTCCTTCCATTAGTCCAGCATTTTCGACTATTTAAGAGCCTTGGATTCCAGGCGATATATAAAAGTATCAATTCATCACTTTTTTCCCCTTCCTAGCTTATTCTCGAAACTATTTATTATTCCAGCAATTCCAATCCCGGCATATAATTTCAATGCATAGCTAGCTTTGGAGTATCCGTTGCATCACCAGACAAAACGCTGTATTAGCGGCGGAAATGGTATAATTCAGCGGCGGAAACCGGATTTATACCAGGGCCCCCCACTCGAAATAGACACACCAACAGCCTATATATTCTAGGGACATGATCACCACCTATTCGGTGTTGCACCAAGGTGGTATTCCTGGGTTAAGAGTTGCTACAAGGTGGTATTGGCCCCATTGAAATTTTAAGTCACTAATCTCCCTTGTTGAAGCGATATGGAAGATCTAGAGTCGCATTAAATTAAGAAACGAGAGGAGTGCAAGTAGGCTTCCTCTCCCGTCCGTTCCCTCCTTCCAAACTTCACTCGGTCAGGGAAGTACAACTGTGACGAGTATTCTAATCCCAGGCTCAACGCTAATCATGAATGGAATAAATTCTTTAATCCATTCCATGAGACAAGATTCCAATCTCGCTGTTGTTTCAGATGACTTGTTACGTGACCGTTTGCTCGCTGGACCCGGCAATCATTCCCATGCATGGCTGTTGGACGCTACTGTGGGATTAATAATTGGATAATACGTACAAGGCAGTGCTTGTAGGTTTATAGGTGGACTGCTCGGGACCATGGCTGTCAGATCTCGATCGGATGGAGATCGATCACCGAGGCCCATGGGTGAAAAAGTTGCATGGGGACACCAAACGTCAATCAGGTGGACCACGGTTCGCCCAATCCTTCCTCCATTTCAGCCAGATTATTGGGGCTTGGAAGGGTTGGGAGATTTGGTTCCCATTATTTCACTTTCAGAGTGGTCTTTGTTTGTTGTTCCTGTTCTCCTTCGAATGTGTTCCTTAGAAGGAATAAAAGAAAGATCGATAATCTAACGTATCAGATATTCTCAAAAAAAAATTAAAAAAAATTGCAATAGGCTAAAAGATACTTTTAGCCTTCAAATTTTCATGCAAAATTTATTTTGGTTTATAAACTTTTAATTTTTACATAATACGAACACAAGTAACGGAATGAAATATCATGGATATGACATTTTAAAATATGAGTTGATGTGGCTGATCAAGCCTTATACGGGTTAACGGAGAGCAACTAATGAAACTCTCAGCTTCGACCTCTGAGGCTCCCTCGGCCCTGCGGCCCCCTCGGGCTCAAGTCTCCTCGGCCTCGAAGTTCAAGTCTCCTCGGCCGTAGATCCCATGTCCCTTCGGCCTCGGACTTGGAGTCCCTCGGCCTTGAACCCGTAGTCCCCTCGGCCTCGGACTCGAGTCCCCTCGGCCCCGAGCCTCACGTTCTCTCAGCCTTGGACCCAAGTCCCTCGGCCTCGGACCTCAAGTTCCCTCGGCCTCGGATTCGAGTCCCCTCGGCCCCGAGCCTCGCGTCCCTTGGCCTCGGACTCAAGTCCCCTCGGTCCAGGACCAGGAGCCCCCTCGTCTCGGACCTCACGTTCCCTCGGCTTCAGCCCCGAAGTCCTTCATCCTTGAGCCGCCTGACACAACCACGTGGCCCACCAACCGTGTGCAGCTGCCACGTAGCCCACTAACGTTTGCAACTGCGGGTGGTCACTGTCCATAACGGCGCATGCCTGATACGATGAGGCTCACCTGCCATCTATGGCGCCGCGCCTGATAGGTGGCTGGCATGGCAAAACACCTCTGATATACTCAGTGTCGGTTACGACCTGTCCATGTCAGCTTGGTCACTTGCCCACAATCGGATAATAATACACCAAGATTAGCTACCTTTTGGAAATAGGAAAAGAGATCCTCGAACAGGTATAAAAATTACACTCACAACAATGGAGGGATCTGAACTCAAGCTTTCTTAACTTCCTGTTAGCTTTTTTCTTACTGTTCCCAAATTGCTTACTTGAGCATCGAAGAGTTCTCATCCGTGCAATCGATCTTCGAAGACTCTTTTGCAAAAGCTTCTTCAAGGAGAAGGATCTTTATTTTTCGGCATTGAAGGAACGTGATCCAGAGTATATTGGGATAGCTCTTTTAAGTTTTTGGCCTTTGCAAAACTATTAACAGCGTACTTGATTTCTTATTTGAAGGAAGCTGACTGCAAGAAAATTCAGAGTCAAAGAGTGCATCATGATACAAGAGAATAAAATCTGAGATCCATGAAGTGGTACGTTATACTTGATACGGTCCAATGTGATCATTGATAGCTTCTCACGAGACACAATGAACAATTAAGTCTCAAAGCTACCAATTTATTTAGATGAGCAGTGCAAGATATGCACACATGTGTCTACGAATTATACTAACACGGTGGAAGCAATTGACTCACATACGAGAGTTGGGGTAATTAGACGCACCCGCCCAATGGTGGGGAGGTGCATTTGGAAACCATATGGAAGTGCCGTTAATTTGCTCCTCATTCGATGTAGGAGGATCCATCATTACATTACAGGATAATTGATCCATCATCACCGATGATCGGGACAAATGTAATGAGATTATCATGTTTAATTATATCTTGATGATCCTATATGATAATAATTTGATTAGTTATACTTCGTTAATCCAAAACAATGGCGATCTTAGATCATTCCATTTCTAGAATTATCATCCAACATTGTGACCTCACACTCATTCATGAGATCGAGTATCCAAGATCATTCCCATATAATGATTCCTGGTTTAAGATTTTGAGACTAAAATACTGCTAACCATATAAAAGATATTATTTTTATATTAATATAAAATTATAATTTAGTGATAATATAATATAACATTATGATGTTATATCATCATATAATATTATAAAAATAATATTGTAGTTTAATATAAATATTATAATAACAAATAATATAAAATAATAAAGAATTATTATGGTACTTACAAAATATTAAGGATATTATTTTTTAAGATAAAAAAAACTTGATTAATTAAGAATAATTTTGATATCTTATAGCTAGTAATCGGGGATTTCTATAGTATACTAAACGTGACGGTTTTAAATTACTAGAGCTCTTTAATTATTGCATATATTATATTAAGCATACTAATACTTGATCATAATCAGATTATTTTGGTATAAGAATCATCAATGATCCAAAATTACCATAGTGATACTATTTGGTTTACTAAATGCCTTCTCTATGTATATTCCACGTCTCGCTCATTTATATATCATTTTGAAAGCCTAATGATCATAGTTACTATTATATCATACTTCAAAGAGAGCAGCTTGGTTGGTTCATTGTGTCTTCTACGAAGCTTTTTTTTAATAAAAAAATCTATATTTAAAAAATTTTAAAAGTAACCTTTCATTTATTATTTAAATAAAAATAATTATAAAATTACAACTAAAGTTTTAACTTCAAACTAGTTAGATTCAGTTAAATATATTATTTATTTTATTTTACTTGATTTAGAGTCATACTTTCTATAAGATAAAAAAATATTAATTTTTTAATTATATTTTATATAATTTTTTTAAATTTTTAATTAAAAGTTTATTATTTGGGGGCAAAATAAAATTCCTATTTCCTCTCATCTCTTCATTTTTAAGTTATTTTTTGAGCTCCAAGACTTAGCACATGATGGTTTTTTTTAATGACAATTATTTTAAAGTCTCATCTATTTTAGACCAGACCTCTGCGACACGCTTCCTCTTCTCTGTGACATCGGTAGGCTTCTACAAAGTTCGATGACTATATCAATCCAATACATCTATCGAAAGATAGACACAGCGGCTGACTGGGTTGCCTCATTCGTTGCACAGCATTCCATTGGCTGATCATGGTCTCTCAGAGATGGAATTCCTCCTCTTCTTTAGGGGTTCATTGCTCTTGATCTTTTGAGCTGCTCTCGCACCAGAGTAGTGTGACTACCTGTTTGTACCAAAAAAAAAAAGGCTCATCTGTTTTACCTAAGCTGAATATGCCTGGGTGAAACCTGCTTTTTAGCATGTAAAGTAGCTTATATTTCTTGAAACTGATTTATTTTTTAAAATGTTATGATTTTCTTCTTTTTCTAATCATATTTTCATTAACAATTGGGATGTTATGATCAAATTAATTCACATTTTATTTTAAATGTATATGAATAATACATCATTTGATTTGCTAGTAGCTATAATTCCATCACTGTATGCTTGTTAGTTTAATTAAAGGTAATTCGTCAATATATAATACATCAAATAAAGGGCATGTATCAGGATTCAACTCTCTCCTCAGCTCTAAAGGAGAAAGGGAAATAAATTGTATTTATTAATCTCCACACACGGTTCAAAAATATATGAATTTATAAAGAAATATATTTATTAATCTTCATGTTTCAATTAATCCTTTGCTTTATGACATATAGTCTACCCTTCAAAAGCTCATAGAGTCCAAATCTATTATGTTTACTGAAAAGTTAATTCTGTGGCTTATTGAATTATGGTCTCAGTGGTCTATCATTTCAGAATTTAGATTTGGAATCAGAATGACCCTGTCCTATTGTGCTTAAACAAATCATGTTCTTCGATCTATCTGGATTGATTTACACCAGATTAATGTAATCACCGATTTATACTAAAAATAAATAAATAAATGGTCTCTCCCGTTATGGTAAAGCCTCATCACTCAGCTCATAAAAATAAAGAAAAATTATCCAAGTTAAATGCTTAAGAAAATACCTTTAAAAACTTGAATTTGTCGATACTAGCTCTTCATGCCATGTTATTTGATAAAATTTAATTAACATACTATAAGGAATGATCAATATAAATCTTCAACTTCATAAAGAGAAAAACTATAATAAGAAAATATATCCATGGACAATCTCTGCTTGCTAATCGAGACAATTGATGTACGCCAAAGATCCATCCAACAATACCATGTGCTTCCGCTGCAAACTAAACATTGCAATGGATGACTAATTTAAATAACTCAAAAAGAAAAGAAAAGAAAAGAATCAATCGTCTTAGCATCTACCAAGAAAGCTGGTCTGGCTGCAGCTCAGCAGATGCCACTTTTGTCCAAATGGACAGTGCTTGGCTTTCAAACTTGGAGAGAGAGAGTGAGGAATATCAACCCTGTTACGACCTTGCTCAGAAGTCAAGACGCATTGGGATTAGCATCAACGCCATTTAGTTGCTTCACAATTAAAGATTGGAGCTATTATTTGGGCGACTATTGTGTCTGCTCCGAACTGCTTTAAGATTAGTGTTGCGATGTATTTTATTCTCAATCTTCGGTATTCTCTATTGTCTGGTTTGATCTCTTCAGTCTATTCTATGGTAAATTCATCTGCTCCTAGTTCGATGGTGTCTGATGAGGCAAAGTTTTTCGGTGCGCCCTGGCGCTATGCTCACGAAGGGCGCTTCAAGTGGGTTTCACCATCGCCTTCTTTGACTGTGATTGCAGAGCTAAAACGACTGTATCCAGACGTTGTTCAGGTCCCAGTGCAGTCGTTGGAGGAGAAAGTTGGTAGATGGGCGAATCGAGCTATCATAGCACGAAGCCTTTCTCGGTGGGTTCCGCCGGAGATGATTGTCCGGGAGTTCCAACGGAGGGGAGGGAGTTCCAGGCGACATGGAAGCTGTCTCACTAGCTCATAAGCACTATATCTTCATATTCTCTGACTCCCTAGCGAAGGACCTTATTCTGGGGAGACCTTGGGTTGTC
The DNA here is from genome assembly GCA_900491605.1 of Calamus simplicifolius. Lineage (NCBI taxonomy): Eukaryota > Viridiplantae > Streptophyta > Magnoliopsida > Arecales > Arecaceae > Calamus > Calamus simplicifolius. The sequence continues at coordinate 996,751 of UESW01004301.1, forward strand.
AACGGATAACCCATTGCTGTAGCAGTGTGGTATCTGGAGTTCATCCCTACATAGGACTCCCTTCCCTGCGCTCTGCTTTGGATCAGGCTTCCTCTGCTCCCGATTGAATTCTGAATCGACGTGATATTGTCTTCAATTCTTTCGGTGGCTGGGTAGTATTTGTTCTCTGATGAATCCACTAAGGAATAGAAACAGGGGGGTTTCGCTCGAAACTGTATCCACATTGACTTGGGCAAACCCCTTCGGCCCGGAGCGCGAATTAGTGGGAATGGTGAACCCTTCTGGTAGCAATTCTCGTATGAGAACCTTGAAGGTATTTGCGCTTCCTGTGGTTCACTTCACCTTGCTGAAGCTTGCGGATCCGTGCCTAATCCTTCATCTTCATCATCCGGACCCGATTTGGCCTATGGATGATTGCAATCCAGCGGTAGAAGCCGCCCCTAGATCAGCCTTTGGTGCCAGGAAGTCATCTCTTGCGGGTAAGGAGGCTCCCAGGCCATCCCCTGTTTCGCCGGATGGATGGCAGGCTCCTAAGAAGGTTGCTCGCTGGCAGCTTCGTTGGAGTTCGGATTATCTGCGGTCCTCTTCTCCTCTAGTGGACGTGTTGTCTCAGGGATCAGGGTCTTCACGAACTGAGGGTGTGCTGATTCAATCCTTTGCGTGCCTGGTTGATTTGGGCGTGCCGATCGGCACTGTTGCTGGGCCACAGAAGACAGGCACTGAGCACTTGGAGTCTGACTCCCTGCTGGCTGAGGGATCTGGGGGCAGGGATCTGAACCCATTTGCTAGTTTGAGTACTGATATGGGGACTGCTAGTCTAGAGTCCCGTGTGGATGCCCATTCCGGCCCTCTAAGAGAGTTCGGCCGGTGGAGTATATATCGCTGAGAGTGGCATCAAAGACCACTAAGTCAAAAGGAAAACCCCCCTTGGGGGGAAAAGTATCGTGCATGCTCCTTTCGCTTTCTTGGCATCCTCAGACTCCTCTCAGAGGTCTAGTGGCCTATCTGGGATAGGGACCAAGAAGTCTCAATGTAAGGATGGGTTTGGGCTGGGGAATGACTTAGAGTCACCCAGATGATTCAGTTGGCGGGGCCGAACCACGAGTCTGCAGTCTTTCTACTTCATAAGGCCATTCAGCTGGTTGACACTGTTGAGGTTATGGACTCATCTCAGTCTGAGGATTGCAGTGGTCAGGGGTCTGCTGTGGGTACCCTACCAAATGGTGGTCATTCTGCTGACGAGTTGATTGGGGATAGGGTTGGAGTCCCCCCTACTCAAACCTTTGGATGAAGATTCTTATATGGAATGTGTAAAGAGCTCAGAAACCATCGTTTTGCTCCCCTTTTGGGTGGCTAGTGCAGCTTCTTGATTTTGACATCTGTGTCCTACTGGAAACCCGCTTGTCGAAGATAGTCTGGCTCGCTTGCAGAGATAGATTTTCAGATCTTGGGCATCTTATGCAGTTGATTCAATTGGTCTTCTAGAGGCATTTTGGTGCTGTGGAGAAATGATAATATCGGAGTCGATGCCTTTCACTGCTGTGGTCAGCAAGTGGCCCTTGTTATATCTGAGAGGACTTTGGGCCTTGGCTCCTCTCGGGTGTTTATGCCAGCACCGACTTTAAGATGCGTCGTGTGCTAAGGAACGAGCTTCTTTCACTACTTGCCCAGGGTTTTTCCTCCCTCATTGCAGGAGACTTCAACTGCATTTCGGGGGCCAGTGAGAAACAATGGGGTAGGCAGATTGCTGGATCCCCAGGTATAGCTGAGTTTAGGTCCTTCATTTCATATGCTAGCCTTTTGGATTTGGGGTTCATCGGTTCCCAATTATCTTGGTGTAACAATCGCCATGGTTCTGCTAGAGTCTGAGAAAGACTGGATAGGGCCATGGCCTCTTCTAATTGACTCCAGCTCTTTCCTTCGGTTACGGTCATTTATTTGTCCTGTATTGCCTCTAATCACTGTCCTATTCTTATTTCTACCTATGTGTCTGTGCAGCAGTGTAGGTAGTTCAGATTTGAGAAGTTTTAGACATTTTATTCTTCTACTAGGACCATCATTTCTCAGTGTGGCGATTACCTGTCATAGGGAGTGCTACCTACAGATTATCTAGGCGACTCCTTGCTAGATGCAGACTCTCTAGATTGAATAGAAGAAAGGTGGGGAACATTATGAGGCAAGTTGAGCATGCTGAGTCTATTATTTCTTCACTACAGACCAAAGAGGATCAGGACGGATTCCATACTGATTTTGACCTATTGACCCTTAGATCCAGCTTGGCTATTCATCACTCTCTTTTGATGCAGCGGAAGATTTATTGAAGGCAACGGTCTCGGATTCAGTGGATTAAGGAAGGGATTATAATACTAGATTCTTTTATTAAGCCACTTTAAAACGTCGAGCGACTAATCGAATCAGGCGCTTAGTTGATGAGGATGGCAACTTTTAGGAGGATATTCAGGTTATCAGGGATCAGCTTTTCCATTTCTTTCAGTCTAGATGGACTAAGAATTCTGATGAAGGGCTTCCTATTTTTCTATCTTATCCTCCAATAGAGTATCTTATGAGGAGAATTCTATCCTTACTAGGCTGATTTTGGCGGAGGATATTCGGATGACTTTATGGGATCTTAGTGTTGATAAGGCCCCTGGGCCCGATGGTACCCACCTTTTTTTCTTTCGCTAATATTAGGATATTCTGGGCCAGAATGTTGTGCAGGCTATCCAATCTATTTTTCAAACTAAAGCTATGCCCTCTGATTGGAATTGGACCCTTATCACTCTGGTTCCTAAACTCATTGATGCCTCCTCTCCTCAGCACTACCGGCCTATCAGTCTCTTCACTACCTTATATAAGGTATATGCATGTCTTTTGGTCTTCCAAATGTAATAGGTGATCCCACACCTTATATCTCCGAAGTAGGGGCTTTTCTTAAAGGGCGTAGCATCACTGATAACGCCCTGCTAGCTCAGGAGTTCTTGCATGACCTTTAGAGAGCCTCTGGTCGCCAGTGTCTCATGTCAAGCTTGATATGGAAAGAGCTTATGATAAATTGAGTTGAGCTTTTCTTTGCCATACTCTTCAGGAGTTTGGATTTGGGAAGCTTTTTATTGACTTGGTTATGGCCTGTATTCATCGGCCATCCTTTTCTCTCCTTATTAATGGCGGCCAGACTGATTATTTTCACTCTGAGGTCGGTCTACGATAAGGATGTCTCTTTTCCCATTGATGTTCATCCTCTCTGCTGATGCTTTGTCTTGGGCTCTATCTCAGGCTCATTGAGGCTCTTCTCTGCTCCCCTACACCGTGGGTCCCCATGGACCCTCGCTTTTCTACTTCTATTTGATGATGACTGCATTCTACTGGTAGGGCTTCTATCTGAATGCTATGACTTACGTCCATTTTGTAGTCTTATTGTCGAGCTTCTGGTCAAAGAGTCAATCAGAGTAAATCCTTCATTTGCTTTAGTCTGAAGACAACTCCTTCATTAAGGGAGTCTATCTTGCAAATCATGAATATTTCTATTCAGGCTAATTGGCTATCCTATCTTGGGATACCTATTACCAAGAGACAGCCACGGAGTTTTGACTTCAGTGACCTTGAGAGGCGGGTCCGTGATCATCTAGATGGGTGATAGGTTACTGGACTATCTATGATGGCATGGATTACTCTCTTACGTTCGGTGCTTTCTACTCTTCCTCTCTATCTCTTATCGAATGCTGCTATCCCATTGACTTATTTGAAGAAGATTGAGAGGTATTTCTGGGACTTTCTCTGGGCCTCGATGCAGGATGGTCATAGTATTCACCTTCTGGCTTGGGATACTATCTGTTTGCCGATTATTGAGGCGGCTTGGGATTCAGTCCTTAACTGTTAGGAGGGAGGCTTTGATTACTAGGCATGTCACGCGGTTCTTGCTTGATCCGCATTGTTTGTGGAGCTCCTTCATGCATGCCAAATATGGTGGCTGGGATTCTTCCACTCCTCCTTAGTCTTCTCATGGGCACTCCTTTTTTGGAAAGAGGTATGCCGGTATGCTCCGGCTATTCTAAATAGCATCTCATGGGTGATTGGTGATGGAGCCTCTGTGGATGTTGTTTGGAATACGTGGATTGCAGACCTCCACCTATCTCGATGGTTGACCTTTTTCTGCACTGACATTCCTTCTGGAATGCGAATCACTGAGTTAATTTCTCAGGATTATACTGCTTGGTCTTCCTCTTTGGTATCCAATTTTTTTGGGATGAGCTCTATCGGTGCATCCTATCTTCCTCTTGTTCTGGGTCCCACTTCTGACATTAGGGTTTGAAGGAGATCTTCTCTGTCTTGTGCTTCTATTAGGGACCTTCTGAAGATCTACAGTCCTCAACCTCACCTTTCGATGGACTTGACATGGATCTGGCATCTCCCCATTCACCCTAGGTTGCGGCTATTTATTTGGAAGCTAGCATGGAATATTCTTCCTACCTGTTCCCTGCTCTCTAGGAGAGGTTTGAGTATCCAGCCGACGTGTCAGTTATGTGATTTGGAGGAGGAGATGGCTGATCAAACTATCTTCATATGTACTAAAGCAAGACAGATATGAAGGCTCTCTGGTGACCGCCCTTGGGCTCTAGGCACTGATTCCCAGCGTAACTCTTTCCTGAGCCTCATTAGTCAGGATATGGGGAGGGGCACCCATCAGCGGGTTCCATGAGAGCTTATACAGCTTATTAGGTCTGGTTATCCTGAAACTGGATCATGTTCACTGATGAGACTGCTCCTTCTCACAAGATTATCAGGATAGATTTCTCCTTTGCCGCTGAGTTTTCCTTCCATCAAAGATCTCTTGATTCTGCTAGCTCTGGCCTCTGGGACTTCCCTGCTGCTTCGGTAGCTTACTGGCATACGGTCTTTATTTCTTTGGAGCCCTCATCTTTTGGGTTTGTCAAAATTAACTTTGATGGAGTATTCATGGTAGATGTGTTGGATTTGCTTTTGTGATCCGTGGGTCTGATGGATCGATGTTGGAGGCTGAAGGATTCGGCCTTTTAGACTCCTCGATGCCTTTATTTGAGCTATATGCTGTCTGGGCTGGTATTTTCTATGCTATTCATAGCCTGGGTGCCCGCAGTCTCATTATTGAGGGAGATTCTATTACGGTTATCCGCTGGCTCTGTCAGAATTTTAATGACCATTTGCCTACCATCCCCTTGATGTGCGACATTCGAGCTATACTTCAGTGAGCTCACAGTGCCCAGATTTGACACATTTATCGTGAAGCTAACTCAGCGGCTGATTGGATTGCCGTGAGAGTGGCCGACCACTCAGGCTTTTGGTATTGGAAGTAGGTGACCCCTGCCCTCTTGTCCTTACTCAAAATTTATATTTTGATATTTTGGGCTTGACTCACCCTAGATTGGTATGATCATCCGTCTGTATCAAAAAAAGCTTGGAGCTAGCCACGTCTGCGTTCCTTTGTTACCACCCTAGATGGCATAGAAGAAAGGAGAGGACCTAGGCATTTGCTATCAGGTTCCCCACTTAATAAATGATATGTGCAATTGTTGTGCATAAGAAAGGAGATACTAATGAGAAAGAAAAGAGAAAAATAAACACAAGGGAATACACATAAGATTTAACATAGCCTGATCAATTGATTTTTATTCATGTTGATAAGAATGATAAAAATTTTACTATAAAGAAAATAAAAAATTACAATGATTCGTTCCTCACATACTCTTTCACACACACATATATACATCCAATAGAACTAAAAGACTCCTAAACTCTTCACGTCTCTCTTCTTATTCTCGTTTAGAAAAGGTTATACACCCTTCTAGGAAGAGTTCATAGTGTCCTACTATGATTGGGATTGATATTTTAGACAAATTAGGAAACATAATTTTAGTGTGCTTATTAAACTTAAGGTAAACTTCAATTAACAACTGATATATGTTTATTACCGTATTTCGAATAGAATCTCAACATTTGATGGTACATAAAATTATACATGTGTCACTTCTTAGGTAAAAAAATGGATGGTAAGTGATGATGCCTGATAATCTTGAGCTAACATCTTTGAGCGTTAATGGAAGTGTTGTCAATTTGTTGAAGAAGCTTTCCTCGGTGCCGAGATCTGCAAGAAGTTTTGGGGACCGGATATTCTGATGGGGACTCTCCAACGCTCAAGTTAGTGATCAGAATCATAGCCGTGAGCTTGAAGAAGCTCAAGAGAGAGAGTTAGAGATGAAGAAAAGATGCTTGTTTGAGTGCTTAAGTTTTCATACCTCGGTCAGGGGTCCCTCTTACCCGTTTTATTGATGCTTGGGGTCTTTGTTACTTGCTTCGAAAGCTTTGGAATCTCATGATAAAAATGACTTCTTGAATGGAATGTCAGAATTAGTAGGATTTATCCCATCTGAGCTGGATGATTGGTATTTCATGGTAGATGATCATCTTTTGGGGGTTCATCTGGCCATAATCATTTAAAGCTTCATGATGGATGATGACTTTTTGGGCTTATCAAATCAGGTCATTAATGCTTCATGATGGATTATGACTTTTGAGCTTGTGCCAAAACCGATGATTTTTGTCTTATTAGACATATATGAATCAGAGATGACTAGTGGGCCTGGCTTTATCAGAAGTGAAGGCTTGCTTGGAAAGCTAAAGTTAATCTTAGAAATAAAATAAAATAGGTCTGGGGCTGCTTAAGAGCTAGGGTCGTCTAGGAATTAGGGCCGCCTTGAGGCCGCTTATGAACTGGGCCGTTTCAGGGCTGTCTAGAAGTTGGGGCCGCCTTGGAGTTGCTTATGAACTGGGCCGTCTAGGAGCCAGGGCCGCCTAGAAGCCGGAGCCGTTTTGGAGCCGCCGGTATCCTAACGACTCCCGCCATTGGGTAACTTTTGCCATTAACCTCCACGTGACTTTTATCAGCCACAACAGTAAATGCATAACAAATTGCATCTAAATTTCACTCAAAAAGAAATCCTTAGTTATTTATACCATAAGTTTAATCAGTTTGGATAGGGGTAAGAATAAGCATATTTTATCCTCTATACCGCTGGCCGACCTTTCTTAGTACTGATGTTGACCCCTCTATGCTAGTCTTCTTTGATTTGCCAGGACAGTAATGTATGGAATGCTTCCACTGTTTTTCGACTCTTTGGGGCTGAGCTTGCGCAGAGGATTCTCGCCATTTCCCTTGCCCCCTCAGCTGACTCGGATACCAGACTCTGGCGGCGCTCCTGCCTCTCTCGTGCTCCTACTAGGGATCTAGTTGACTTCTTTCGTTCTCGATTTCGGGGTTGGATGATGTTGCGTGGATTGGCGTTTGCCTATCCACCCCAGGATTCGGCTCTTCTTGTGGAAGCTTCAGTAGGATTGCCTTCCTACCTGTGCTCTGCTGGCCGGCCATGGTCTCCTCATTTCTCCTCTCTGTCCAATCTGTGGGCTTGAGGATGAGTCGGTTGATAATGTTATCTTTACTTGCTCTCGAGCGATGAGGATCTGGCAGCAGATGACGTTTACCCCGTGGTTGTCTGAGGTGGGCCCCATTCGGTTCTCTTTCTTGCATGCCATTCGTCTTGCTGCTCAGAGTGGCCTGAGCGCCTAGGGTGCTGTTTCAGCTTATTTGGCTTATCATATTTGGCTCACTAGAACCAGATGGTTTTCTCTGAGGAGACTGTTCCATCCCAGATAATTATAGAAAGGCTGTTCTTCTTGCCAAGGAGTATGGCTACTCTTTTCTTGGTGTTCACTCTATCCGATTCGGTCTCTGGGACTCCCCTGCTGCTTCGGCAGCGCACCGTTCTACGGTCTTTGTATCTTGGGAGCCCCCCCCCCCGGGTTATATCAAAGTGAACTTTGATGGCTCTGTCTTAGATCGTATTGCTGGGTTCGGCTTTGTTATTAGGGGTTCTGAGGGTGAGCTTCTTGCAGCCGGTGGCCATAGTTCCCTTGATTTATTGGTCCCTATAGCGGAGCTTCGGGCTGCATGGCTGGAATCAATTATGATGTTCGTCATCTGGCCTCTAGCAGATTGATTATTGAGGGAGATTCTCTCACGGTTATTTGATGAATTCATCGCGATAGGGGTCTTTATTCCATCAATCCCCTACTATGTGCGATTTGGGATTCTCTTCGGACTACAGCTGTGCCTCTGATTTACCATGTTTATAGGAAAGCCAATGCGATGGCTGATTGGATCGCTAACGTTGCAGCTCGCCATCCAGGCCCTTGGGAATGGCATATGGGTGACCCATGCCCTTTTATTTTGTAGCAAATTATGTACTCTGACTTCTCAGGTTTGATTCACGCAAGACTGGTGTGATCGTTGCTTGTAACAAAAAAAAAAAAAAAAAAAAAAAGAAGGATAAGTTGATTGCCAGTTCTTTAGTGGATTAAACCAATCAACTGATACTGAACTTTAAAGTCCAGTCTAGCGCAGGGCCAAAGGTCAATCAAGCTAGAATAGTCGCATGAAATGATGGTAACAATCAAGTCGGTAGCCTTTACTTCACCTCCATATTAAGGGCCTAATCAATCATCCGGCTCCACCCTCTAGATCTCTTGATCTCCTCGAATCTCAACAACAAACCTAGCAAACCAAAAGGCACGAAAAGGGAAATCACAGTTGGGATGCTCCACTATAACGTACAAGAGCTCCACTGATCACCTCCCATGGCACAGACAAAGGGCTGCCATTTTCTTGCAGCCGCTTGCCATTATTCGGCCTGGGGAAGGCAATTGCTTGGCTAGATTCAGTGTAGACATGGCCTCTCTCTGCATCAACTCGGAAGCCATGATGCCCCACAGCTCATCTCCCTCACCTCCAAACAAAACTTCAGACCACACACGCTCTCATGCATGCATGCATGTATTTTCCCTTCTCAGCAGACAGGTGTCGGCATCTTGGATTGTGATGGAATCTGATGTGTACGCCACCTAACGCACCGAGTAATCCGGTCAGTGACAATCGTACGCACTGCATCTTGGGAATGGCCTTGGAATGACCATGCCTTACGTTGTCTCGAGCGCTTTCTATTTGTTTGCTGAGCCAACGGTGCCCCTGTTCATTATTCCATGTTCCCTTGCCTTTTATCTCTATCTTTTGGTTGGCATCTTGCTCATCTGATATTTAGTGCAAGCAATAAGTGTTTGAGATACATATGTATGCATGTGAATGCGTGCATGCGAGCATGTGAGCTTGTCATGATATGTGATATAATTTTTTTTTTTTTTTGCATGCATACATGTATATTATAATATGTCTGCTTGAATATAACAATATATCAATTTATCTTTGTGAGAAATGTATACAAGTTTCTTGGGGGTTGTTCTGCTACAGAGAAGAGTGCCTTTTTTTTTTTTTTTTTTGGTGCTGCTGCTGCTGCTTGATCAGCAAGTTAATTAATGAAAAACTTTAATTCCCTTGTTACCAATGTTCTTGCTGAATATTTGGACCATTTGGAGGTCCTTGTGGTGGATAAAATATTTTTGCAAAGCCTAAGACACTGGCTTTGCTAGAGCCTTAATATTAAATGAGATAACAGTTTTTTTTTTTTTTTTTTCTCAGACGAACAATATTCTGAATCTTCTCGCTTTCTCTGTTGGAGTTTAAAAATCAGAAAATTTTTACAAGGAATATATGTTGGAATTTGAAGTCATCTACTGGCTTTTGGTCTTTGCGCTGCTTTTGTTTGTTCTTTCTATTCTTTCTTGGACGAGTTTTGTCTTCCTTTCATTAAGGAGAGTGGAAAAGACTTGAATTGTGTATCCTCAAACATATGAAGTCTGAAAATAAATAATTATAATGTGAGGAGTTTCTTTCGAAAGGCAAGGTAAATCAAATAATGGTTGGATCCCAACCCAACTCGATGTAACTTGGAGCTCTCAAATCCACCTATATGGATTTATAATTTTGTACAAGTAGATGAATCAAATAATCTCTGACTCATGGCCTTCTTAACAGGTGGGAATACTGACACCAACTTGCATGGTAGATGGAGCGTACGTGATGGTAGAATCTTCAATAAACCCCTCAACTATGGAGCTCAGTGATACCAACTCTTCTTTAAATTTCTTTTACCTTTTTGTTTTCTTCCAATTCCATGCTTCACTCCCTCTACTGCTCCTATTATTTGTTTTCGGTTTCTTAACGAAATCTGGGTGGGCCTAAAGATTTCTTCCCTTCCTTGGATCGTTTCTCATATTCTTATCATGATTTGATGATGATGCAAGGCTGATGGAAGCCGAGAAACATATATAGAATTCAAGTCATGGTTGAAAAGTCTTTAAAGACACCTATCTCATCGAAATTGAAAATTAATTAACTTTTTTAACCCGCCAAACTACCATTAACTAAGCATTCCAAGCTTAATTACATTTGTGCTTGGGTTGGAGTGCTTCTGGTTTATGAGATGTCCAGTTGAATCAGCCCGATTAGGATTAATGAATCCTTAATTTGGATACCAGTTACCATTCCAAGCGAGAAATAAATTAGATAACTTAGCAAAATCACTGGAACTATAGCTTAATATATGTGAAAATATACTAAATAAGCTCACAAAATCCTCAATAAACCGTGACCTCGATCCATACCATTACATCAATTCATCACATCAATCTCAATGCACCGTGGCATGCCTACACCATTAATTGTCATGCCTCCTCCTTCTTCTTCTTCTTCTCACCCAAACTAATTATGAAAATAGAATATAAAATCACGGCGTTCCGTACATCCTCCAGACTACAAGCTCACAGATATATACACCATATAATAAACAAATTAAGTACTGGAACTTTGAAATTTATAAACAAAGGGAAGTACTATTCATCGATAGGAGAAAATAAATGGGGCATAGCTTCATCACATTCCGACAACTATTTTCCTATAACAACGTCATGTGTCACGTTGAAAGCTGATGCTAAAACCAAAATATTTCCTCGAAATGCATGAACCTTTAGGTTGGATTTTGGAAGCCATATGAAGAAATCAATCATACTCATGCGAAAAAACGACAACGTGGGGCATGAGAATCTCCGCATCAGCCCCTATTTTTCTACTACCAAATAACGAGTACCAACCCAAATCCATGAACATCTCCCCTCCCCTCAAATACATGGAGCTAGCGTTTAATCAAAAAGCTCTTAGATAGGGATGCCAATAATATTGGTAAAATCAAGGACCTCAATCACCACCATTATTTCTATCAAAGAAAATATTCTTCATCCTTATTTCATCTACATCTTCACCTTGTCTCATCTATCCAAGACCCACGACATCCCTGCTAACATATATATATATATAAATTTTCAGGCAAACATAGATGGAAGAGAAAGATAAGGTTGAGAAAGAATATTAATATATATAAAAATATCATAGTACTTAGGATAAAAATAATAGAATGAAGATGGGCTGGATATATATATATATATATTATCGTCTTCATTCTATCCCCATCAACAAAGAAAAATATTCCTCTACGTTTCTATCTCCATAAAAGATGAGGTACTGAATGGTTCATATTTTATGAGATGAAATTATCACCTCTGTTCGTGAAAGAGACTATCATGCAGGCATGGTTAGTTTCAATGAATGAGAACCTCATCAGTATCCTAACCAAGATTTCTACTTATCAATCAATCGATCAAACATTTTTGCTTTGTCTAAATGAAGACATCAAGTCTTTAATTTATTTGCCCCATCTCTTTCCCCCTTCTTTTCTTTTGTTCTCCCATGTGTTTGAATTGACAAACCATGGACTCTTCTAGCTAGGTACTTGTATGGATATAATGGTGAAGCACGTTTGAAAATAGGCTCATGTACACATTAAACTAGTCGAATATAATATTAATGGGTGATCATCCTAGGCTTAATCAGATATATTTAAATCCGTTCCGATTGTGCCTGATTTACGATGGTTCTGGTTAAATACACCTTCAAGTCATGGTTGGCAGCTCTTAATCTTTCTTATTTTATGTGCATTATATATTGAGTTTGATGATTAGATCATTGGACCTAACCAAATCCATTTTTTTCTTTTTTTTTTTAACAATAAAAGAACCAAGCCCTTAAAAAAGCTACACTTTGAGGCCGATACAGCTGGCTGATTGGTAATGGTAAGGCATATTAGAAGATCTACTTTGGCATTATCCTTTTTGCAAAGTCTAATTTATTGGATGATAATTACTTGCTTTTTTTTTTTTATAAATATGTTGGCAATGAAACTAAGTCATTGAAGAGATGATAACATGACTTGGTTTCATTTCTCTGGCACAAGTCTCGCTCTCTCTCTCTACTCGATTGGAGAAAACTTGGTATCTAACCTAGGTGATGGCATTCTTACAGTAATTTTCGAAAGTTTTTTGGGACTTGCACTAGTCCATGTGTTTTGAGCGGGCTAAATCCAAGCTACATTAGTTATGACTTAACACATGTCTGCCTAGTGGCCTGCACCTCTGGGTTACATACTAGATTATGTCACTGATCTCTAGGTTTGGGAGGGTGAGGCGTGTGATGTTGGCCTTTTCCGTCCAAAGAGGCCAAGTGGACACGAGAATCTAGGGCCTTAAATTATTCCGCGGCTGCAAACGTAAAGGGCAGGGAGTTTTGTCTCGGGGAATCGGGTTCATTTCGGAAAAATAGACAGAATCTGGAATCCATCGGAAGTCGCAACCGATGCCATGTCAGGTCTGTCCCCCTTGCTTTTCTTCTGTAGTTTATTTTATGACCCAAGGGGCGGGGGTCAATGCAGGAGGCAGGTAGCGTTTGGTTCTTAAAAAAATTATTTTTAAATAAATATACAGAATAATATTTATTAATAATTATATTTTTATTTTTTAAATTAACTTTTAAATAATAGTTTTGTTATCCAGAAATAGCTTTAGTTAATTTTGAAGTCTCTAAAGTAGTGTTTGATTTATAAAAAGTATACATTATAGTATTTATTTAAGGAAATAACTCAAGGGATAACTACCATTTTAAAATAATAACTTTGCTATCAAAGTATAACTCTAGTTATTCCTGTGGTCTAAAGGTAGTGTTTGAAATAGGAGATATCCAGGGGATCCCCTCTTATTCCCAAAAGCCATAACTATAAGGGTGTGTTTGATAGCCCCTGGATATCTTCCTTTATCCCCAATGCTAATAAAAAAGTTTAACTATAACAAAGGGTTATCCCCTGGACTATTCCCTATAGGAATAACCATTAGTGGTAACTTATCATGGATAAATGATCCTGTATCCCCTCAAACACTACCTAAGGGATAGCTCCAAAGGGATATCCATGGTTAACCATGGATATCCCCTCAATTTATTTCCTAGAAAATGTAGAAATAGCTGGTTATCCCTCTAAATAAGAGTAAAAAAAAGTTATCCTATGGATTTATCTTTTTGCATTTGATATGATCAATGAGATAGCCAAGGGATATCCCTAGGAATAGCCAGGGGACAAACTCTATCCCGTACACTTATCCATGGATAATATTTTTTCTATCAACACTTTAGGGAATAAGTTCAGAGGATAACCCATGGTTAAATATGGGTTATCCGTTAAACTTTTTCAGAACTATCCCCCTAGTTATTTTGACTGTGTTTGATCCTATGCTATAACTAGATAGTTCTGAATGAGATAGTTTGGGGGGAATAACTACCCTATGGCAAAGCTGTCCCTTAGGGGAGGATATCCCCTCTTATTCCCAAAAGCTAACTATCCACCATGGTTAACCACTCAATTTATCCCTACAGGAATAGCTGGTTATACCTATCCTTTATGCAATATGATCACTATCCCTTATAGGGGATAAACTCTATTTCCATCTATGCTATAGATAAATGCTATCCTGTACACTTATACAGGTATAGCTTTTTATGAATCAAACATACCTAAGGAATAAGTTCAGGGGAATAACCCTAAACATGGGTTATTCCCTCTGGTTAAACTTTTTTAGAATTATCCTATGTAGTTATAGCTTTTGGGGATAAGAAGGGATATCCCCCTTATCCCCTATTTCAAACATTGCCTCAATTCTCACAACCACAACTTCAATTTGATTTATATTAATTTTTTATCTCTTGAATCAATTTTAATTTTAAAAAAATTATAAAAAAAAAAAGTGTTAATTTTAATTTTAAAAAATTAATTCAAATCAATTTGGCTTCATTTTTAA